>JARQZK010003736.1:0-221840 GCA_030704885.1 Cynegetis impunctata
ATAAATCCAACAATTGAAAGTTATGGAATCTTAGAATGTATGTACTTTAATAAAAATAGAGCTTAAATGATGTAGAAAGAGAAATGTTCAATTTCGTAGGAGAATAAAACATTCAGTTTAATATAGAGTTTTATTTACAAATGTATAGTATAAAAAATATAAACCTTTTGTATATATATTATATATATAGTATATATATATAAATAAATAAATAATTAGATAATTGATTTTAACACAAAATTCAAGATCATTCAGATCTAGGATATTGATACCCATATGGTACAGTATCGGTTTGTAATGAGTAGATTATAATATCCTTTGTCGTCGTTGGCTGATGATGCAATTTTTGATGTTTTCTTCGATGTTACTATATGCTTGTCTGATTGTATGGAATTTTGCTGTCTTGTGAGGATTTCGTTGTTGAACAAAGCTTGTCTGTAGTCTTCGAATGTTGATTGTTGGAAAGTGAAGATTTTGTTACAACCTTTAGCCAGTCTTTTTTTCACTCTGATTGGAGTAATCTAAAGGTATATGTCACATCTTCGACCTCAATCCAATGAATTCCACCATAGATTTTGCCCTCATTTTCATCCTTCATCAGTCCAATCACCTTCTTGTTCCTCGGGGAATACCGAAAGCATTATTATCACCATAGTCAGATGTGTCAAATTTTGACACATTTTCCCTCATGATGTTGTAGATGTTTGATGTTTGAAATGGTAGATCAAACTGTCAGTGTCCGTATAAAGAAGCTTGATGTGAATGTTTGCTGTCATTTAATTTGTGATTTTATATAAATTGTAATGAAAATCGTAAAGATAAGTTTTTTGAAATATCTTAAAATCGAAAAACCAACGTATATAGGTTTATTGAATAACTATTTGAGTTTTATTGAGTTCTATTATAACAATGTCGTCTATGATAACAGAACTGTGGAAGTTTGGTAGAGCTATTAAATTTTTGAGCACCATATACCTACCCTCCCAACTATGAACAATTTTGATGATTTTATATTTTCTAATATTCTCTAAAGTTTTGCCAAATACCGCGTTATATTTCATTAATTTATACATATTTTTTTCGAATTCATTCTACTTTCAGCTCGTAATTTTTGAATTTAGATCTATATATGGTTTCAACCATGCTTTTTGATTGAAACGCAGTACTCTTTGAATGTTTCCTTATTTTCAAACCAGCTTCCAAACATATTTTCAAATATCTATAATGGACCACATAGTTATTTTTTTTTTTGGGTATAAAAGTTGTCAGTAATTTTTCCTGTTTATGTTTGGATAGAGGGGGTATCATTTTTCTCGGGACAGAAGGGAGATCTTTATAAGATTCGTGTAAATCTAGGGGGTAGTCTAAATCAACTCATAAAAAATATCCCACATCTGAGTTGTCAGGAATCAAGGATGGTCTGTTGGATAGTCGTCTGTCCATTCAACATTGTCATACGGTAGATAGTTCTGCATGGCAGCTCCATATGAGTTCACGACATCGAAATACATCAAATAGGACTTCTGGTTCGTTAGGATTATATTTGTTCTCCCATATACTTATTATTAGCCTTTCCGTACCGGTTACAACATTGAGATATACCCCCTCGCAACCCTTTCTCGATAAAACATGACTTGTTGATATCCTTCAACAATTTTAATTTTTGGTTTGTATATTTCAAACATTGCATCCCATGTGTAAACCAGGTAGGGAATAATAATGAGCAGGGTCGAGTGATATAGGTGTTTATACAATCTTGTCTGAAGTTCTCGAAAAACGTCTGCTAGTAGCAAAACATCAGTTTTGAAGGTAAAGATCACTGTATTCACGCATATTTCTCAAGTTAAAAGAGTCCCATACTTTCAAAGCATGTTTATAGTCTTCGTCTGAAATGTTTGTGTCAGTCAGTTTGATTGTAGAAATTGTTCTTTTGATGGAAGTGCTGTGTCGTCAAGTCTGTCCCATGAATTCATGTAGTCATACGGAAAAAACCCCTTTTCTGATCAATAACTGAAACTGTTCGTCATCTTGATAATGCTTCCTAACAATTTTTTTCTGTTCAGGTTTCAAAAAAAAGACGCTAATTTCTCTCTATACTTGTTGACATAAATCTAAATGAGTCTAATAAATCTGAAGGAAAATGAATGAATCTGCTAGATGTTTCGTAAAAACCTATGTATCGATCTTAATTGATCGGTAGAACATCAACTCTACCATCGATATCTGACACAAGATTTTTTATTATGAAGTGTGAATCATATCCACTGAGGTTGTGTAGGACCACAGCTACATTCTGTCTGTTTTTGTAATTCAAATTACAGTCTTGATGTGCAGGACCCCGATAACGCCCTGTGAAATGACAGTGATCTTTAACTCTGATATCTGTAGGATTAAATGGCTTTTCACAGATATGACACTTTTCAGACTTGTAAAATGGACTCCATTCTTCTTTCGATAGTTTATTCATAGGGACGTTATGAAGAAAACAGGGTTTCATATCTTCAGCCAGTTGAGAAAGCTCTTTCATGAACCAAGACTGACAATCTTGACCTGTATATGACTTATAATAGGAGATTGAGTCATCGAAACTACAATGCAGATAATAAGCTATACTATAAGGAATGTGTTTTTGATAAATCCCAGTTTTTCAGATATTTTCTCCTCTGATTCAACCAAAAGACATTCAATATCAGCGTAAACTATAAATGGTGCCTTTTCCTTATTCAAATAATTTTTAAACTCTATAAAATCAACTCCCTCCGGAGGACACGATACTTTACATTTGTTCAGACCGTCACAATAATTTTTATGATTCTCTAATGAATTTTCAGTTTTAAAATGATTGAGACATATATCACAAAAATAATGTTTATGATTCAATCTAGAATTTTGAGATGAAAGTAGACGTGACATGTTTTTTATCCAAGTGAAATGATAAACTGTTTTTTCTTCAAAATTGTCAGTTTGCATCATGAAATCACTGTAATTTTTTTCAGTTTTTAACATCAATAAATGTATACGCTCCTTATGCCTATTTCTGCTCAAAAATATCGGAACCACTGTTTTCTTCTCAATCGCGTACACGTTAATTGCTAAATCGTTGAGTTTTTCAAACTTAGGAATTTGGTCTAGAGTCATAGGAAAAGATATACCCTCATATTTCAAAATAGAGCTAGGTGGTGGGTATGAAGAAGTCCTTTCAGTATGCTTCTTAGTTGGTCTTAAACATGACATGACGGCCCAAAGGAAACAATGTGAGTCATTATTCTTAACATTTACTACGGCTTTTTTATTTTGAATGAACATAGGTAGCTCTACATATGTAGAATTACCTATTGTTATCGGCCTGTATTCATTTATATTGATTTTTAGGTTAAGAATTTGTAAAAGAGCCCACCCACTGTTACGCTCCTGAAACTCATCCATTTTCCTAAGAATTACAGCTTGAAATTTAGTATTATACAATTCTTTCAAGTTATCGGAGAGATCAACAACAGAACTTTCAGTAGCAAATGTTTTAATACTTTCCTCCCTTGTATCTGGTTTGATATAATTACAGCTTAAAATTAAATTAACTTTTAAAATCGAATTTTGAAGGGCAGATTTTATTTTATTATTAAAAATTCTGAAAGTTCTACTGAGGAACTCTTCGGGATCTTTGATTGAATTATTAATAATCACTCCTGTTCGCATTCTATTCTTGAAAGCCGAATCTACGTCCCTCCAAATTAAACGTTTCGAATGACCCCCCAAACCAGAACCCTTTTTGAGAATAGATTGATGTATATGCTCAATATTTTCACGATAAGTCTTGAGAATTGATAAATTGGTCTCGAGTTTGTGGAAGCTTGTTAGAGAATGAGGAAAATTCTTACCTCTTGTATATCTAGTAATTCCCAATATTATTTTATTTATATGATTCAGCCATCTACCAACCTCTTCCACAGTTCTAATTAATTTTAAACTTGGCCCAAAAGTTTTGACAGCATCATCAGAAATCTTCATTAAACTCATGGTTGACTAGGTGCTGCTACAAAACAAAAAATATCACTTAACTTTTGTTCTAATATGTACACAGAAAAATAAATTCCTTACCTTCGGTATAAAATATTAACAATTGAATGAATATTTGAACAAGTATCTAACACTTAATTATCGCTGTGTGTGTTACTAGTTGGAAACTATCGTAAGACTGAACCTTCAGAGAAATAGTTCAAGTATTTATAAACATTTTCAAGAGAATTTGCTGATTCAACATTCATATTAGTCCCAGGGATGTACACTTAATATAATTTTCATGAGAAAATACGTAATAAATATACATATATCTAACATTCGAAATTTCATTCGTTTTGTACATCCCTGGGACTAATATGAACGCTGAATCATCAAATTCTCATTCCTTCGTTCGACCCAGTTCTACACGTGTCGCTTATCTTTCGATGACCTCCATACAATTTCAAATATTTATGATTATTCTAATGAGAATTTGCTGATGTGATATTTTATGCGATACATCGACTTCAATTCATATATTTCATTCTGTTTTCGCTTGAACGCGATTATATTTTATATATCAAAATGGAAATGAATTTTTAAGAAAATAACTATTTTTTAAATAACTATGTATGTAATCTGATATCCAAATCTACGAAGACGGTCTCCTATATACCAAAAAATTTCTGTTCCCCTACGGTCCTATATATCATATAATCTACTGAACACACATGAAGACTCCTGGGGCCCCCATGAAGAATCCTGGAGCCTCCGGTGGCCCTATGAAGACACCCGAGGGCCCCCATTCCTATATGTATATCATATAATATCTCCCGAACCCACATGAAGACTCCTGGGGGCCCACATGAAGACTCCTGGAGCCCCGGTGCCCCCATGAAGAATCCCTCATAAAAAATTTCAGTTCTCTGGGCCCCCATACGTATTCTCATACCTATATTTACAGTTAGTCGCGCATGCGCAGAAATGACATTTCGGACGCTGATGTGATATTTTATGCGATACATCGACTTCAATTCATATATTTCATTCTGTTTTCGCTTGAACGCGATTATATTTTATATATCAAAATGGAAATTAATTTTTAAGAAAATAACTATTTTTTTTTTAATAACTATGTATGTAATCAGATATCCAAATCTACGAAGACGGACTCACGAATTTCTCTCCCCCTACAGTCCTATATATAATATAATCTACTGAACACACATGAAGACTCCTGGGGGCCCCAATAAAGAATCCTGGGGACTCCGGTGCCCCCTTGAAGACACCTGAGGGCCCCCATTCCTATATATATCATATAATATCCCCCGAACTCACATGAAGACTCCTGGGGACCTACATGAAGACTCCTGGGAGCCTACATGAAGACTTCTGGAGCCCCGGTGCCCCCATGAAGAATCCCTCATAAAAAATTTCAGTTCTCTGGGCCCCCATACGTATTCTCATACCTATATTTACAGTTAGTTGAAGTGGGCTAGAACCGGTCCAGGTACACTTCTTACACACTACAGTTTATCTGAAGAATAGATGTCCCACAATTGCAGTATTGAACAAAACTCCTGAAGAAGCCTGGTGTAAAGAAAAACCAAACATAAGTCATTTGCGAAAGTTTGGATGTAAATGTTTTGCACAAATAGATAAATCACAAAGAAGAAAACTTGACATAAAATCAATAGAATGTATATTTCTTGGATATGAAGAAAATACTAAAGCTTATCGATTATATGATATCCAGAAAAAGAAAATAATAATTTCTGCAAATGTTGTGTTTGATGAAGAAATTAATTTCTCATCATTAGAAGAAGAAAAAGAAAGTGAAAGCAAAGAAGAAACAGAAATCGTTTTTATAAATGAAGAAGAAAAATTAGATAGACAAATTGGAAATGAAAATTTAATAGACATACCAGAATCTCCGGCAGATCAAGTTAACGACATAATTGAAACTGAAGAAAAATCCAAAGAAAATAAAGAAGAAACAGAAGAAATGTCAGAGGGAGAAAATGTAAGGAATCGAAGAAAGCCAAAATATTTGCAAGATTATGTTTGTATTGCAAAAGAAGACATTTCTGATCCAATTAGCGTTTCTGAAGCATTAAGTAGGGAAGATGCTGAAGAATGGATACAAGCCATAAATGAAGATCTAAATTCTCATATGAAAAAAAATACTTGGACCGTCTTAGACAAACTTCCTGCTGGAAGAAAAGCCATAAATAGTAAATGGGTATTTAAAATAAAGAAAGCTGCAGATGGCAAAGTAGACAAGTATAAAGCACGACTTGTGGCGAAAGGCTATTCTCAGGAAGAGGGAATTGATTATGATGAGGTTTTCTCTCGTGTAGTTAGGCAAAATACTTTAAAAATTATGTTTGCTCTTGCTGCGGAACTAAATTTGGAAATGGAGCTGATGGATGTTGTAACAGCTTATTTGAACTCTAACCTCGAAGAGGAAATTTATATGAAGTTGCCAAAAGCAAGCAATAATGACGAAAAAGGATTCTGCAAGCTTAATAAAGCCATTTACGGTTTGAAACAAGCTGGAAGAGCTGGAATAAGACTCTACATAGCGAACTTCTTAGATATGGTCTAACGCAGTCCAAGATAGATCCATGTCTATATTTTAAATTTGAAGACAACGAAATTTTCTTAGTTACTATATATGTTGATGACATGTTGTTGTTAAGTAACAATAAAAAGAAGTTACAAGAATTTAAAGAAACAATGAAAGCTAGGTTTGAGATGAAGGATTTGGGGTCAGCACATCAGTGTCTTGGAATAAGAATACACAGGGATAGAACGACAGGAATAGTAGCTTTAGATCAAGAATCTTATATAAAATCAATTTTAAAAGAATTTAATATGGAAGACTGTCATTCTGTTAAGACACCTATGCAGACTGATGTAAAATTATGCAAAGAAATGGAACCAAAAACATCACAAGAAATAACACATATGAAACGTGTTCCTTACCGAGAAGCTGTTGGCAAACTTATATATTTGTCACAGTGGACAAGACCAGATATAAGTCATGCAGTATCTGTTGTGAGCAAATTCAACAACAACCCTGGATGTGCTCATTGGGTTGCTGTAAAAAAAATTTTACGTTACTTGAAAGGGACTATGAACAAGAAATTGGTATATCAAATGAGTAAGACGAAAGAAATCATTGGTTTTTGTGACTCGGATTGGGCAGGTGATTCAGATAATCGCAAGTCGTATGCTGGTTATATTTTTAAATTGGGAAATTCAACAATATCTTGGAATTGTAAAAAACAACCCACTGTAGCCTTATCGACTACGGAGGCTGAATATATGTCACTGAGCCATGCCACAAAAGAAGCACTCTGGTTACATCAAATATTTGATGAATTGAATCTTGATAACATTTTAAGTAGGCCAATACAGATTTATTGTGACAACAAAGGAGCAGTAGAACTTTCTAAAAATAATATTTACCATGGAAGAACTAAACATATTGATATACGGCACCACTTTATAAGAGAAGCATTAGAAAATGGAAAAATTTTAGTTCAACCGATAAGAACAGATAATATGAAAGCATTTGACAAAACCACTCCCTGTTGAGAAATTTATCAAATGTTATCATGATTTTGGTTTAATGGACATTGAAGAATATTTTTGCGAAGATGACAAGTAGGTGGGGTGTTGGAAATAATGAAATAGACTTGTCACCCTCTATATTGTCAAGGATATTGAAAAAATTAATATTTTTTTAATATCAAGTTAGTTTTAAAAATAAATGTTTTTGATTGATTGTCATTATTAGAATATTGTAAATGTTGAATTCTCAATAAATTGTTCTCAAAAACTTGAGTTCATTAGAAACGATTCAAATCA
Organism: Cynegetis impunctata; assembly: GCA_030704885.1. Taxonomy (NCBI): domain Eukaryota; kingdom Metazoa; phylum Arthropoda; class Insecta; order Coleoptera; family Coccinellidae; genus Cynegetis; species Cynegetis impunctata. Next base: position 7,873 of record JARQZK010003736.1, read on the forward strand.
ACTAGAAGTTGTGAAATCGTTACAATAGAACGTTAAAATAATTTTGGAAGTTAACGTATTAACACTCAATTTTATAACTAATAATTGTAAAATTACGTTGAATATACGTTATTGAACTGATAACGTATTTTTTTCCCAATAAACGTTAAAAAAACATTCATTCAACGTTTGTGTGCCCACTGGTAATACCCTAAATATGGAAACGATGCAAATGGTGAAACAACAAAATTTTCAAGCACAAATAGATTCCTGGGAACGTTGTCCTTTTTTTGTAAATTTACTCTTTCGATTACACACTAAAGAACTCTTTTTTATTCTAAAATCTGTTGAAAATTAAGGATCTTACAACTTTCAATGAATTGTGCTTGAATATATTGATATCTGAGAATATTTTTTCAATCTACTCCACCCCCCATAAATTTGATTTGAACATTACATAGTTTTAAGACTTACCTTTCTCTTATATTGTGTTGAAATGGGGATATATCGTTCTTCAAAGTCTGAAATGATGGACTCTAATGAATCATCATATTCTAATGAAAACGAGATATCTAATGAGCCTTATGAAGGGGGTAGACTACTATGATAGCTCTCATCCTCCCGCGGAGTTTCTATTAGAAAAACTCTCTTCAAAACTTCAACTTTATTTGCATGTAGCTGAAATATGCTCACCTAGTGGATGATTAATATCTGGATCTGCTTAATGGCTCACTAATTCTAACATCCTCGCAGATGTTCCAGACCTCACCAAATAACAAATATGATTCAAAATTCAATACAATTTTTCTATTTGCATTACTTACAGCATCATTATTGTACACTTCACTTCACTGCACACATCAACAATAACGACTAACGAATGCTAGATCACGAGTAATAACTATGATTCTTCGAAATATACCCTGAATGAAACCAATAGGCTAATTTCCCTCCAATTAGCAAGAACACGATTGGAGACTCTTTGACCACCACATTTTGCGATTCGTTACATACTAGCATTCATGATAATCGGCAACACTGTTGAAGGCGAATTATGCAAACAATGTGTGTGCACTTCATATGCCAAAATATGTTGGTTAATTCAACAAAGCTCAATACCTGTGAAGGATGATGTAAATTTCCTTGGTATTACTCTGGATAAAAACCTGAAATGGATTATACATATTTCGAAACTTAGAAAGAGGATTATTTCAGTCTCCTTTTATATGCTCAGGGGGCAGGTTGATTTACATATCCTGAAAATGATCTACTCCGCTAATTATCAGTCGATTTTATCGTATGGAATACAATTTTGGGGAGGTTCCATTCACTTAGGTAGTATATGTCAAAAATTGAGATTAAGAACGTCACTGCGACTCGATTACAGTCTTGCCATGGCCATTTCAGGAGACATAGTATCCTTACTATGTATGGACTTTACATTTACAAAATGCTTACATTCTCTCATAATAATCAGCATTACTTTGCAGATTATAAGAATGCTAACAGAATCAGACACTTGTTTCCATATTTTGTTCCAAAGCACTCATCCTCCCTCCATGAGAGAGTACATGGCAATTGAGTTGTTCAATGCTTTGCCCAAGCGTCTGCAGGCTATTTCTGCTAATAAACATTTCAAGAGAGAGGTTCAAACGGTTGAGGAGTTTAGGGTTTATTGCCTCAGCTAGTTTTGTGTTGTATTTATGACTTATTTCATTTTTATTTGTACTATTATTTTTGTAGATAATTAGTGAAATTAATAAATGTATATATATATATATATATATATATATATATATATATATATATATATATATATATATATATTATATATATATATATATATATATATATATATATATATATATATATATATATATATATATATATATATATATATATATATATATATATATAGTAATAAGATAAATTACAGAAGATATTCTATTTATTTTTGACTTCTGGTGTTTCACAGAAGATGTTCCATATGACCATCGTCCATTTCAATGCAGAAAGTACATCGTGGCATAAAGGAATTACATACTCTTTCGAAAAGACCTGGTTGTGTTCGAATCGTTTGACAGGATAGTTCAATCCGATTTTTACCGTCACCGTGATCTCGGTGATGGTAATTTGTTCAAAATACTATAGAGGATTAACTATACTCTTTGTTCAGTTTAGTTTTTTTGCTTTATTTAGTTCTGTATTTTATTCATTTCAACATTGCGCTTTTTAGCAAAGCCACATAATTAACAAAAGCCGTAGACCCATATAGGTGATCGAACTTGTTGGTAAAGAAGCAATTTTTAGTTGACAGGAAGTTGAGAGTAAATTCTCAGCAGATAGTATATAATTTTGAACTTCAAGTTGATTTCGTCAGGAACTCGATATTCATGCATAAAAGTATCAAATACGTAGGGTAGCAATCCAGCATATGCAGCGAACTAACACAAGCAGGTCAGTGAACCGCGTTAAAATATTGTGCGCTAAAGAGCTGGAAAGGATTGTGTACCAATTATCAACTCAAATCGTCGGCGCAATTCAACGTTTGCAGCGAAGAATTATGCGATTTTCACCTCTAGGAAAATAAACAGTGGGACAGAAGATAAAAACAGTATCGTCTGAATTCAGATAAAAACTACTAAAATGAAAATTTTTCTTACGTGCCGAATACAAACCAGCACTCAAAAGGCACAAATCACAGCCTTCACAAAAATTTCGGCCTATCACTCGAGAAAAACTTGGAATTCAATCTGATAATCGAGAAGCACGCATACACCATATACACAGCGTTTACTGATTACTTTAATTTTATTTGTTTCTGTCTCAAACTCAGGAGATGGCTTTTCACTTTTAGTAGAAAATATAACAATAGGTTTATCCCAAATTTCCTTTTTAGGCAGTGGGTTGCAAACGAGAATGTCTATTTCTGTGTTTCCAAATGTTGCAAATATTGCCTTCTTCACCAATACCTACTTTGCTTTATCTGGACCGCATCTTATTCTGGGGATACCCAATTTTTTTACACTGAATTTATAAGTAGGTAGCCTAAGTTTTGCCAAGCAAAGTTTTATTGATGCTAATGACGGTTTATCCCAGAAATTCCACTTTGAGATCATATAGACAATGAACCTTTCTCCTTTTTTCAATACTGCCACTTCTCCAACATTTCGTCCATGTTGGACCAGTTCTGTTTTGCCACCAAATTCTTTCCTGAAATCATTAGTTAATCCTTCCGACATCTTAAAATCTGTTGAGACTCAATGTGCCAGCTAGTGTGCGTCACCTAGTGAGAAAAGGTATATTAATTTTGTCTATCCATAATTTACCTATTTAATCCATGGATTCTTAATTCTTTAGTTTCATTTTGCTTGGTATTGGAAGGTTTTTGTGTGTTTTGTACATCGGCATCGGAAATTTTAATGTTTTCTATTGGTCCAATTGTTCCTACTGGTGCCTCGGATTTCAGTCTGGGTACATTTGTGTATCGTGATGTCCATTTATAACAACCGCTATTTCTTGCTTTTCCATTTGTAAAAAGATTATTCCTTTGCCTATATCGAGTAGTGCCCCAAATTCTTCCATGAAATCGAAACCTAGTATGATGGGGTGGGGTAGGTTCTCTATAACTAGCGCTGTGGTATATATTGCTACTTCAGCTACTTGTGTTTAAAATATGCGGTTCCAAGTACAGGCACTTGATGTCCCCCTGCGGTTATTAAGTTCAATTTATTATTTCTTTCGATATTCAAAGGTAATTTATTTCTAGCAATTGTATGTTTCCTTGATCCCGTATTAAAAACCGTAATTATTTTCTGCCCATTTATAAAAAACATTGATTGTTAGTACTTGCTGAGATGGATGGGCACAAGCACGACGCCCTCTTGCGTTTCCCGTGCTTGGTTGACGACAATTAGAGCCATGGTGTCCAGGTCGGCCACAGTTGTAACAGCGTAATCGTCCATCCGGTGTTCTGTTGTTGGGAGTGTGGTTCTGTCAACTATGGACGTTATTGGGGTAGTTATTTCGGGGCCTATAATTGTTTTGTTTATTTGGTGTGAACATTTGTCCATTATTTTATAATGTGGTCGGAGTGTATTGTTCACGAGAAAAGCGTTTTGTTGAAAATACTGTCGATTATTTACAAACCTAGAGTAGGTTCCTGATTTGTATTATTCACGTCGAAGTTATTGAAAGAATAACGCTGGCAGGAATTTGTGACTGAAAAGGTTTTTTGGGCTACGCTGATGTCGTCTAATTTTGAGACTATGGTTTTAAATTTCATCCAATTTGAGACATCGTCGTTTGCGATGGGCGACGGACAGGAGTGTTATTGTATCGTCTCTCCCTCAGAAATTGTTGTGAGTTTATTGTTGTTATCGCTATGCCATAGGTATGTTCTATGTAAAAAAGTGACCTGGCGATCGTAATGAAATTAATAAATCAGTCTATCTACACACTTCAATGTAGTCGTTTCATTTTCACTAATAGTAACTAATTAACCCTTTCACTGCTCATAGGCCGAGAGTCGTGCCTCTTGCACTGCGCGGTTTTTCTGGCGTTTGCGAGTATACTGGTCTGGAGCACTATAGTCCAATGGAATATGTGTTGTATGAACAGATAAAATGCGTTAAATTTCAATGAAGCAATAGTTTATGAAAGTAAAGCATTTATTTTCAACTTTCTATTTGTAACATATAACACAAACTTTAATTCCGAACAAAACGAATGATTTTATTTATATAGAATCGAAAAAAAGTAATAAAACAATATCATTACATATTATACTGAAGTAGTTCTATCATCGTAGTAAAACATCGCTTCTAGCTAGAGTTTCTTCCAACTCTTTGTCGGTTAAATGATTTCACATGAATATACCGCGAAATGCAAAAAAACACTTGAACAAGTCACAAATCTACGTTTTGCGAGTATATTTGGTTGGAGCACTCAGATCCAATTTAATTTTGAAATGCGAGTTATTTCGTCTCGAGCAGTTTACCTATGAGCAAATGTACTCGTCTTGAGCAGTGAAAGGGTTAAGAACCTACAAATTAATAAATATATTACATGGCGCAGTCTGAGGATTATTAGTGAATTTAAATTGAATAATTGAACATAACTGATTAACATATGGAGTGAAATTGGAAAACAGAATATGGAGTCCAGAGCATTAGAACCAATGACTATGAAAGGAAATTTGGCACAAAACTGGAAGGTATGGAAGCAAAAATTTTTAAATTACTTGATTGCAACTGAATCCATCGAAAAACCAGAGGCTGTACAGTGTGCGAAACTTATCTAATTCATTGGCGATGTGGGCCTTGAAATATATGATACTTTCACATTTACCGATAATGAGAAAGATAAAATTAAACCTTTAATTGAAAAGTTTGAGCAGTATTTTGTGCCTAAGAAAAATATCGATTTTGAACGATATAAATTCTTCACATTGAGACAACGTCATGAAACAATCGAACAATTTGTTACCATTTTGAAAAATACTGCCAAGAATTAAGAATTTCATGCAGATAATATTGGACTTATAAAAACTATGTTAGTGATCGGTGTGAAAAGTGAATCTTTGAGAGAAAAATTACTGCAAAATTTGGATTTAAAATTGAATAAAGCAATCGAACTGTGTTTAGTAAATGAAAGTGCAAAAACGCAGTGCGAATTAATGAAGAAAGGAAATAATATTTCTGATTATCACACAGAAGTCAATGATGTACGTGCAAAATCCAAGAAAAACCAACATCCGGTATCAACTGCCAGGGCTTTCTCAAGGCCTGACCAAGTGATAAAATCTTCTGAAGGCCGACAATATCAGCAAGATAAAGGCAGTATGAATAAAATTATTAATAGTTGTACTCGGTGTGGATACTCACATCCGATAAATAATTGTCCAGCATGTAATGAAAAATGTAACAAATGTGGAAATTTTAATCATTTTGCTGCACGTTGCAAATATAAAGAAATTGATGTAGTTAATAATTTGAATATGGTAAAAAATGAATTTATTATAAATTGTATTGAAGAATTACATCATAATAATAGTAGTATAAAAGATTGGACAATTTCTATGCGAGTAGAAAACACGATTATAAAACTTAAAATTGATACGGGGGCTTGCGTAAATATAATTAATTATAAGGCCTTTTTAGATATTAAGAAAAACCGTAATAACATACAAATGACTAGGACTGATCATAATTTGATTTCTTATACAGGAAATGAAATTCCTGTTATTGGTAAATGTTTACTAAATATACATTATAAAAATGAAATGTATAATTTAGAATTTAAAGTTGTTAAGGGTGATACTATCGTGCAATTAAAGGTTTAGACACATGTTTGAAATTGAATTTGATTAAAAAAGTTGAAACTGTTGAAAATTATAACTCTGAAAATAATGAATATGCTAAATTGATAAATAAATTTGAGGATATTTTTGAAGGAATTGGTAAAATAAATAAGCCTTATCATATAGAACTGAAAGATGATGCAATCCCACGCTTACACCCTGTTCGAAAAGTTCTATTGCAATCGAATCAAAATATAAAGAAACATTAGAACAATTAGTTGAGCAGAAAATTATTGAGCCAGTGGAAGGAGGATCCTCATGGGTTAATCCAGTAGTTATAGTACGAAAAAAAATGGTGATTTACGCATATGTTTGGATCCTTGGATTTAAATAGAGCCATTAAATAGAGCCATTAAAAGAGAATATTTCTATTTGCCTACTATTGACGAATTAATTTCAAAATTAAATGGGGCGTGTTATTTTTCGGTTTTAGACGCAGCAAGCGGATTCTGGAATATACCGTTGGACAAAGAGAGTAGCGAAATTGTGTACATTTGGTACACCTTTCGGTCGGTATTGTTTTCTGAGAATGCCGTACGGAATAAAATCAGCGCCGGAAGTTTTTCAGACATTCAAAGAAATTTTTGCATGGCATTAAATTCAATTTAAATAAATGTAGATTTGGTTTGCGTCAAGTTAAATATCGAGTTTAGTATCAAAATGTTGTGGCGAAAGTGAACTTCAACCAAGTGCAAATACTTTTTAGAAACTTTTTTAGTAAAATAGGTGAAATCAACGAACTATTATAAATCCAATAATACGGTAAATTTTCATTCCGAATTAAAAATCTTTCTTATCATATATTCGGATTAAAATAAACAATGAAAACACGTGTGCGATAGGCATCGGACTTCATATCATCATCCAGTCCAGTGGCGTGTCACACAACGTGCCCAAATATCAATTTCAAGTTATGCTTTGCGCAAGTTGTAACAACAAAGGAGACAAGCAGACTCATTTTCAATGCGATAGCTGCTGTGTTATAAATTGTACGGCGTGTAATAAATTCACTGCCACAGAAGAGAGATGTATCCCCCTTAAAGATCGCAGATTAAAAATACTTTGCAACACTTGTGTACAAGACATTTCCACAATAATGGAAATAAACAGAAAACAAAAACAAGGAATAAATACATTAAAGGAAAAGGAAGCAACTGACTCTCAGAAAGAAAGAGAAAATATGATTCTTAAAAAAGAAGTTGAGAATCTGCAAGAAAAAATCTCTACTTTAGAGACTAAAATAGCAAACCTTAATATGATAATTGAGGACAAAAAGATTCTGTCAGAAAAAAATGAAAAATTAATTAAAGAAAATAAGAAATTATCACAGATTAATACAACTCTGCAACAAACAAATGAGATTCTCGAAAATAAGCTAGAGCAAGACAAAATACACGCAAATAAGATTACTCAAGAACATCAAAAACTTATACAGGAAAACTGTTCACTAAGGAACAAAACAGCATCCATTACAGTGCACCAAATACACCATTCAGATGACTACGTTAGAAGAGATGAAGCAGAAAAGAAGTTTAGCGACATAGAAAAAGAACTGAACAGTTTAAGGAAACTCATATCAAATGTTTGTGTCACAAAAAATGAAATGAAGCAAAACTCAAATATATATGCTGACAGATGCAAAGGTCCGAATATAACAGCTAAAACTGAAGAACGAAAAACTGACTCTATTGAAAAGAAAACGGATAACCTCACCTTGATGGTACCAAGTTCCAAAAAAACGGAGTTAAAGGCCTCAGTTTCCAAATTGAAAGATATGGGGAAAATACAACGAGGCATAATGAATGATGTTTTGAATCTCGAGGTTCCAAATACAAAACAAATTGATCAAACAAATGATATAAACCAGATTGTAAATAATGAAGGTTTTACTGAAGTTGTCAGAAGGAAGAAAAAAATGGACCAAAAGATTGGAAAAGCTACAAAAGACCGATCGAATGGACTACTTGTTGGCTTTGTGCAGGAAAAAATGGCTTGGTTTTATTTAGGTAGAATAAAGAATACAGAGGCCACAGTTGAAATGATACGTGATTATCTAAAAGAAGAGGAAAACTCCGAAGGATTCGTCATTGAAAAGTTACAATCGCATGGGGATTTCTCTAGTTTCAAATTGGGGGTTCCATTTAGATTGAAAGACAAATTGGATGACAAAAATTACTGGCCTGTTGGAGTTTGCATTCGGAGATTTAATTTTCCATGCCCTCTGAAGAAGAAAACTTTTTTATGAAAATGGAGAAACAGTCTGAGTGTGGTGAACGAAAAATAGTGGACACTAGTGTAGTTTTCAGGATTCTTCAGTTGAACATACAATGTGTTTCCAACAAAATGGACAATTTGGAGGTACTAATGAGTGAGATTAAACCTGACGTGTTGAGCTTGGTGGAACACTGGTGCAACGAGGATAGTGCTAACTCTATGGCCATTCCGGGGTATGTGCGGGCTGACTTTTTTTGCCGGGTCCACAGACTCCATGGTGGCTCGATGATATTCACCAAGTCCGATCTTAGAGTGAAAAAGTTGCCGGTGTCGAAGTTTTCTCTAGAAATGCATGTAGAAATTTCTGGAATATTAGTTTCGTAAGGTAATAAGCGTCTAGGCATAATAAGTGTTTACAGGCCTTGTTCTGGCAACCTTGATATATTTTTTGAAAAACTTTTTTGTGCCCTTTAGAGTTGTTCTAACGATTCTGATTATGTTTTCCTTTGCGGAGACCTCAATATCGACTACTTTGATAAAAATTGTAATAAGCCAAAATTTTTACTTGAATTATTAGATTGTTTTAACCTGACTATTACTTCTACAGAGGCTACCAGGGTTTTTACTAACATTAGAGGTAATACTTCCGTTTCTAAAGTGGACTACATAATAACTAGTTCAGAAATAGTTCGAAACTGTAAGTCTGTTGTTTTTGATCCAAATATAAGTGACCATAGAGCAATATCACTTGAATTGAAGACCGATCTTGTACAGATCCAAAAATCAAACGTCCAATTAATTAGGGAATTAAGTGAAGTCAATCTGAGGAATTTAGTGGATTCTTTATATGCATGTGATTTTTCTGAAATAATGCTTGAGACTAGTGTGAGTAAATGCTTTGAAACCTTAAGCAGCACACTCCAATATTATTTAGATTTATGTTGTCCCTTGAAAAGGCTTACTTCCGTACCTAAAAAAAGTAAATGGATCACTCCCGAAATAATTCAAAGTAAAAATAATCTGATAAACCTACATTGGCTTTATTCAATTACTGGGTCACCAAATACTCTCAATAATTATAAACATGCAAAGCGTTCACATAACTGCCTCTTGAAGTCAACTAAATGTAAATATCACTGCACTCTCATAGCTAATTCTGAAAACCGGAATAAGACAGTATGGAACATTGTCAGCACGTACACTGGAAAACTTGAAAAACTGGATGGTCACATTACCATTGATATTGATGGTGTGACATATGATAAACCCAATGAAGCAGCTTATATATTCGGAAAATACTTCTCCTCAGTTGCCAATGAAAGGTTGAATGCCAATTATGGTAATAGTATATCACATTCCTGTACGGCTTTACCACCTTCGGTATGTAATTTCTTTTTTCAACCCGTTCTGAGTTTCGAAATTGAGGATATTATCAAAAACTTAAAAAATAAAAAATGTGTTGGCATAGATAACATCTCAACTAGGCTTTTCAAGAAGATTGCTCCAACAATAAGCGAACATCTTGCTCATATAATTAATTGGTCTGTCACATCGGGAGAATTTCCCTATGCTTTAAAAAAATCTATTGTCGTACCGATTCACAAAAAAGGAAATATAAATGAAACAACAAACTATCGACCGATATCGATTCTCAGTGTTCTCTCCAAAGTTTTTGAGAGAGTGATTTTCAAGAGAATGATGTCATATTTGAATAAATTCGATATTCTTAATAAAACCCAGCACGGTTTTAGAGCTGGTTGCTCCACTCAGACGGCCGCACTGAAGTTTGTGGAAACAGTTTACGAATGCCTGGATTCAAATTTACATATGTCAGGGATTTTTTTCGATCTTTCCTGCGCCTTTGATACTTTATCCTTCAAGTTCATTATAGATAAGTGTTATAATCTTGGCTTTAGAGGCATTTTTTCCGACTGGCTGCTTAGCTTTCTTCAACACAGAACCCTGTCGGTAAGAAACGATAAAACTTATTCCAGAGAGTATAATATAGATATGGGTGTTCCTCAGGACTCCTGCAAAATGTAATGATACGATACAGGTGTGAAGGTGGTAAGAATACCCAATTTTGTGATTCAATTGTCTGAGGGTATTATAATAGAAAACACTGGATACTGAAATAGTTTAACAAAAATATATTTTGGTAACTTTTAGAAATATATTGAGCACACTAGTTTTACTGCCCATAATAATATAAAATAGAACTACTATTTAAACGATTTCACAAAGGATTGGTCTTTTTAAGAGTCTTAGATATTTGAAATATCATAGATGATTTTGTTTGTTCATTAATGATTGCGTTTTATATTTATTCCAAATTTTTTTTATGTGTAATTAGTTAAAAACTTTGAAATAAATTTATATCTAAACGAATTTTGTTGTTATAGTAAGAGTACATATGATCGAACTCTTCATCTTGATGTTATGAATAGATCATTCAAAAAAAAATTGCTATACCATAATCCTCAGTGGGTTTGCAATGGCAGTCAACATCTGCGTCATTCACACTAGATTATCGTTCGCTGAGAACAGAAATCATATTATTTTTCGACGCTAAGGAAAAGTCTGGCAGAAGGGTTGATGATCAGCTAAGGGATGGGGTTAATGTCTACCGCTCTGAGCCGCTGCCGTCGAATTAAAGATGCCCCATCCGGGGCTCAGAGTAGCTCGGCTTAGTGCTTTGCTCCTGCGAATTGGATAATTAGATCAACTGAAACCGACTCGGGTTAATTCACATACGATGGCCGTCAGAAGAGCAAAGTTGAAGGGTTAATTATATGAAAGAAAAGAGACCCGATTCAATTTTACGTCGACTGATGCACAGTGGAGACGTCACTTTAGACTCTGGCTAAACTCGATTAAGGCGTTTAGATCAAACTAAAATCTGAAAACCTCAATGGACTTCATTTACTTTGGTTACTCGAGAAAGGCTTCTATGTTTTAACTGAGAAACTACTGGAATTATATAGAAACTATTTACTTAAACATCTCTCAAAAATGTCAATCAAATTAAATTTATAATAATTAAATCAGTATTTTGAAGTTGTGAAGGCGAGGTCCCCCCACTGGCCTTTTCTCCGCCGGTCTCTCTTCCCATATCTCTTAGTTTAGGGATATATGTATATATATATATATATGTATATATATATATATATATATATATATATATATATATATATATATATTTTATTACTTATATTATTTGCCGATAACACATCTGTCGTCATCGCGGCTTGAAGTTGTGATGGCCTGTAAAAATATCATGGTCAAAATTGAGTATTGATATTTTTGAAATAAATGGAATAAGATATTTAGCTGTAGTAGATTATTGCTCAAAATGTTTTGAAATTGAATGTCTCAGTAAAAGTATGACCGCCGATACAGTAGTAAGTAAGTTGAAGCTAATAGTTAGAACACACGGAATCCCATTTACCATTGTATCCGATGGTGGTACTCAGTTCACTGGTTCAGTTTTTTCAAAATTTGTATTTGATTGGAATATAAATCACGTTATAGTTGCATCATCAACAATCAAATGGAATGGCAGAACGCATGATACAGACCGTTACAAAACAATTAAAAAATCAATTGAAAATGGAGATTATCTAGATTTGGCATTGCTTGTGTTGAAAAATACCCGAATCTATTATAAAATTTCTCCCTCTGAGATATTGATGTCAAGGCATTTACGCGATAACCTGCCTATTAATGAAAATATTTTACAGCCTAAAATCGGGAATAGAAATATTATAAATAATAATATTAAAACAGATCAATTTAAAGCAAAAAGTTATTATGATAAAAAATCAATGAATTTACGCGAATGGAGCAGGTTAGAAAATGTAAAATATCAACAATATCCTAAGTCAACGTGGAAATTTGCCAAAATAATCGAAAAATTAAGAAATAGGTCTTATAGAATACAAAAAGAAGACGGATCAACTCTAATTAGAAATCGAGTACATTTAAAACCTACTTCCATTCAGCTAATGGGCAAACATTCAGAATCTGTTAGTGGTGATATTTTCGATAAAACTCTAATAGATAAACTATTGGAAGAGGGTAATAGTAATTATAATAATTCGAACACCTCCTTAAACGAGGAAGGAAATTAACATTGTACAAAAAATATGTCTGACGCTGAAAGTGTAAATGTTAGCACATCAGCAGGAGAACCTATGTTAAATCAAAATCGTAATGTAACAAGATATGGTAGAGTAATAAAAGCACCCAATTCCTCTGCTTAGCTATTATAAATAAAAAATGCGACTGTTTATGGTTGTCATTTATATGTTTTTGGGTGTTAAATCTTTTAGAATAATTTTCAGTTTGCCTAGATTTAGAGTGCATGCCATTAGAACAATTCTGTTATTTTTTAGTTTGCCTCTGTCAATTTAGTTTAAGGATATTCCTTAGTTTTCAGAAAAAAAGATGTGAGTTTATTGTTGTTATCGCTATGCCATATGTTCTATGTAAAAAGTGACCTGGCGATCGTAATGAAATTAATAAATCAGTCTATCTACACACTTCAATGTAGTCGTTTCATTTTCACTAATTTTAACTTATTGAGAACCTACAAATTAATAAATATATAACAGAAATGCAACCAAAATCACGTGCATGGTTGTCCGATTCATTCGTTTAAGCTAAAGTATTTTTCAACAACTTGGAAACTCCTCCTTCTTCAGGGAAGATAATTTTGGGTTTCCATTTTCCATTTCAACAATACCGACCTCCATGCTGATTTTAATGGCCGAAAAAACGTAACATCTAGATGTGTCAAGTGCGTAGCATTAGGAGGTTGGCAAATAAATGCAATATTATTTTCTTGGCAAAGTTGTAACACTTCGTCTGTGAAGTGTGATGAAATGTTATCTCCAATGAGCACTCTTTTTCCTGGCAAGCTTATAGCGTGAGGTAAGAAAGAGCTCTTGAACGAATCAGTGAAACAACAGCTTGCTTCTATCCATCATGGCACAACATGGAATACCTTTAGAGCCATTTTCTGTCCATCTATCCCACATGTGTTATTATTTATATATAATGTAAGGAGGTAATAATACTCCTGAAGCAGAGCCACCAAACATGACAGATACTACTGATTTAGAATGAATCATGATGTTTCCTGGATACTTTTTACCTCTCCGATACATTCAACGCTTTCTTCCAGGATCATCGGTCATGCTGGTTTCATCATAATTGAATATATTTGATTGGGGTACATCTTCGATGCTAAGATTAAGGTTCCTGAAATATTCATCGATAACTTCCTTCGATACCCCTGCACGTGAACGTTTGATCTTCGAAGCTAGACGCTGAGTCTAGTGCCTTTTCAAAAGAAGGTAAACCCAATCTTGTCCTGGTGTATTGTTCTTCAATCTAATTATTTGTCGCCCTTGACGATCTAAAAATGATTTTGTCACCTTCTGAACATCTTCTATGCTCAATTGAAATCCCCAGTCACTACACGTAACAACAGACTTGATGATAGCATATTCCTCTTCTTTAGAAAACGCTGTTTGTCCACCATGTTTATTACCATGCAAACCTTTATATTTATTATATAATGTTCCAAATTCTTTTGATGACCTATTTAGAGACCATCCTTCATTGACCACTTTTTCTAAGGCTTCTTCAAGTGTTTCTTCCTTATAATCTTTGTATCGTCTGCCACCTAATTTACGCTTGTAAGTACGCCCCATGATTTGCGTTGAATCTACTCTGTATTAATAAGAAATATTATTTTATTCGAATGACATAATAGTACTCACATTTTTTCCACTGTAGATTTAGTACTAAATAGAAGCACTATATTCGGAACTCTGTGAAAAATATATCAATGCTCATTTGCAACTGACCGAGCTCACAACACTTTTCGAAGTTCTCACTTTCGACTGAACCCTGGCCAGATGTTCATGGATTACTTTTGGCGCGTAGTTTGAATATAAGAATGAAATTCCTTCCAACTACCAAATTCACCCCACAAAATAAATTGCACTCCATCTAACGGTACTTAATTGAATCACTGAACTCTAGACGTAACTCCATAATAACCTTTCAATTAAATATATTAATTAATAATCAAATAATGGATTGAAACTTACATCAAGGATAACATCAAAATGTTGTTTAACAGAAGTTTGATGAACGACTTTCGCTTTTATCACACTTGTAGTGTCCGATTTGGATTTCCACTCTTCAACTTTTTTCACATGGCTACTTTTAAATAAATTTTCACCTTATTTGCTCGATCATACTCGTAATGTAAATTATGCTGGAGTGGTACTTCTTCAAGACACTCACCTATAATAGCTGGTTGAGTGAATTATATTATATATTATACCTGTTTCAGATACGGTTAAAGATTTGAAATTATTTCGGATTATCCGTTACTTTTGGTAACGGTGTATATATATATATATATATATATATATATATATATATATATATATATATATATATATATATATATATATATATATATATATATATATATATATATATATATATATATATATATATATATATATATATATACGGGGCGACCCAGAGCTCAGTAATCGGTCTATAATTTATTTGCCATCGAAGATTTCGATATGAAATTTTTAATGCAAATATGATCTGATCAAATCTACTTTTTGAAATTATTTTGAACAAAATTGCGCTTTTGGTTTCACCGGTGAACATCAACTTTGTTATTTCTGTTAAAATAATATAATATCCAATGTAATAACAAACTATTATTTTATTCTCCAAACCTAAAATGCTACAATACAAAAAACCGCTCTTTCTTAATGATCACATTTTATACTTAACTTCTAACCTCACAAAAAATATAACATAGAGATCGAGAGTAAGAAGAAGTAATCCACAGAACACTACTCCTTAATTTTTTGGTTTTTACAAACATAGAAATTATCAAAGAACAATTTTTCAAACAAAACTTGAATGGTAAATACATACTAATTATTCTAAACACAACATTCCTCTGAAGAAACAAAATTTTTCTCTACCTAGTATATACCTAAATAAAGGATGACAAACTTTTGTTTTTATATAATTCTGAACAAATTACAATGCTGCTAATGAATTTCAAATAAGTTTTAAACCATATACTGAATGAATGAATAAACTATTTTATTATCATTATATTTATAAGATGCTGTCATATTCTCTTTGTGCAAATTTGAGAATTAAAAAATATATAAAACATCGTTAATTTTCATTTTGTATGAATTTACATCTACTTGGCTGAGTCAATGAAACAACAAAAACTGACAATTGTAAATAAATAGCCATTGCAGCAACAGGTATGTCCATTTGTTTGCAAAATGATTCTCGTACTGTAATTTTGCAACAGTTTTTATATCGAAGGATGGAAATAGTTTCAAAACAATAATAGAGAGAAAAATGGGAATTGTTTATATAAATTCAAAATGTTTCGAAATCAGAAACGATAGAATTATATTTTATAGTGGGCCATTAGACTCAAGTAAAACAGAGATACATTTTCTATAATTCAGGCAAATTATTTTCAACTGTTTGAATCACCGCATCTTTCTTAGCTGGTTATTAACTCTAGCTTTCATTACTGCTGGGGCACGATCCTTCAACTCATCAAATGATTTTATTGCTTCTGCACAATTTTTCAGAGAGGTAAGTGTTCCAGTCTTGAAGTTTTCACTGAAGTATTCTCTGATTATTTTTCGATCTGGGGTTGTCCAAACTGAAATTATCGATAAAATAATTCAGGTTAAATGGAGGATTCTAGTAACCTGATTCAGGAATGCCACTACAGCGCTTTCAGGTCTGCAACGACTAATATTTTATAGGACTTTTTCTGTATGATTCGAAGTTGAAACAGATTCATTTTTCAATTCCAAAGATTCCTGAATGTTTCGGAAAGTGTGAATCATCAAATTAATTGCGAAACGATCAAAAATGAAATATCCTAGGCATTTTGACCCCTGCATTTTATTCAGTTGCGCAAATTCTGTCTTAGTATTGTCAAAAGTCATATGATTGATGAGTTTAATGTGGTTGGTGAGTGTATTTCTAAAAACTTAAAAATACCAAACAGATTGTGACATCCAAAATTATAAAAATATGGAAAATCAAAAGATAGGGAGGAAATAAATTCATGAGCATAACTCCTAACTTTCGAAAAGAATATTGGTGAGTTTCATCATGATTGTAGTATTTTCCCTTTATGAATGAGGAATTTAGGGTCAGATGTTACAAATATTAGTCATACACTACATCTCTTCCTTGCGAACAAATTACTTTTCTCCTAACAACAGTTTTTCCAATTTTATATAACAACAATTATAATTATTGAACACAATGAATTTCTCTTTATGAATAATATTTAACATATAAATAAGGTAATTATTGAGTTTACAACAGAAAAAGCCGAATATCAACTTATTTTTTGTCACCTATTGACCATTTTTCTTCTAAATTTTATGAATATATACAACATATATGTCAACAAATTACGTCATTATGGCCGGTATAGTAGGTCACGGTATGCAGTGGAAATAAGGTTTGATACTAACCTAACGTAAGACGCGAAAAAGGAAATATATTATTTATATATAGGTATATATTATTTTTACTCACTCTTTAATCGCCTGGGTATAGCATCCGCTGAATTACCCTTGAAAGCACTTTTTATTCATAGGTTTCCGGAGAATCGACACTCAAAAGTTTCTACTTAATATCACAACATTTCAAAACGCACATTTTCTTATTCAATATAAATTCTCATAATTATTACAGAAATACAATACTGCCACCTCGAACTTGTTGTCTAGTCTCTAGATTATATTTATGCGATCAATTTCTAAGGCTGTGCTAAACTCAATTTACAGATTCAATTGTAAACGTGTACGACGTGAGGATGAGTAATGACTAATGAATAAGTGAAAATACTGAAAATCAGCAACCCCAGAGCAGAGCACGTTCGTAAACGCTAGGACCAATAAGCGTTCATAAATTCGTAGGCTAAGCGAGCAGGAAAATAAGGCGGCAATTTCAAATTCATAAACGGTCTTGTCACACGTAAGAAAAAACTAACCTATTCAGAGAAACGTCTAGCGAACGAATAAATTATGACTTTTGAATAGTACCTATTTGGCGCCAATTACCAATGTGATCCAAAATGCTTCATTCTTATTTCGCTGAATTGAAATGTTATTTATTATTGATAGATACATAAATGAGAACATGCAAACAACTAGCAATTAGCTCTTCTCTGTTAGCTCTCTCAAATAGACAAACGTTTGTTATCTATCGTGATATTTATGTATTAGAGTAATTGGGTAATTATGGATACACCAGACTGCCCCGATTTTTTTGAAATTTCGGATAATAGCTTATTTTGGCCTGAAAAAGCCGAATATGAAAACAGATATTGTCGCTGGCTCATCTTTTTTTTTTAAAACTTGAGCTGACCTGAATTTTTTCAAGCTTACTAACCTCCGAGTTCATAAAAGTATAGAATTCCTGAAAACTATTAATTTGATTATAAAAAAGACAATGTTTTCGATAATAAAATTCATCTGTTTCATGAATTCTATACTTTTATGAACTCGGAGGTTAGGTTAGTAAGGTTTAAAAAAGTCAGGTCAGCTCAAGTTAAAAAAAAAAAGATGACCCAGCGACAAAATCTGACTTCATATTCGACTTTTTCAGGCCAAACTAAGCTATAATCCGAAATTTCAAGAAAATCGGGGAGTCCATAATTACCGAGCTATCCAGCAAAGACCACGAGGAGGTGAGAGCTATTCTTTGGCAGAAAAGGAAATGGTAGGCGATAACAATGTAGGGAAAGGGGAGCTGATTACATAACATCAATGAAGACAGGATCGTGCAAATTTTCACTATCTGAAAATAAACGAAAGCATAGTTTCGGCATTAGTTTAACGGAAAGAATCAACTAAATACGATCATATTCGATAAATAAATAAAATAAATGGTCACTCTGTATAACAGGGTCAGTGATGAAGTGTATCACTCATCGTCACGTTCTTCACCTGGGGGGGATATACTTCGGCTAAATATTTGAAAATCTCATGATATCTATGGCGAAAATGGGGAAATTTCCGATGGAAGTAATATTGGGCCAAATAGTAGGCGTAGTGAGCCTCACGACGTCCGTATTTGGGAATATCACCTCTGACATCCCGCCACATGCGTTCAACATTCTGAGTGTGAGCACGTGTATCGGGATCAACAAAGTTCTTGCTGTGATTCACAGTTTGGTGTATAAAACCTTCATCGTGCAAACAATCATAAGCTTTCCAACAATCGGACATAATTGTAGTACCTGGAAGTACCCACTCATTAATAATTTCTAGCAATGTTTCCCGGGTTCGATTCGGAACCGCCACCAGGAAAAATTTTTTAGTTTCGCGCTCAATCCCACCAAAAACCCATTGACCCTCGATGACTCTACCCCTGTTATATTTTCTTTTACCGAATTTCGCTTCGTCTATTTCCACAATTTTTCCTTCACCTCCTAATCGTTCAGAATTTTTACTTACTACAACTAAACAAACTTCTCTACAAAAAGAGTCCAATTTACAACCGTTGCGCTAGTCCATTGCATTTCCTCTTCGAGGTGTACCTGCTTATAACTAGTACCTAACCAAAAAGCAATAAAGCGGCAAATTTTTGAAACAGATTTGTGAGATTTAGAAAAAAATGTATTTTTATTGGCCGTAACAGAAAAACCACATTTTTCGCGAATTCTTTTCTTATGTGCTTTAATTTTGACGAAAGTGTTGTTACATACAAAAGTATTCCTATCAGAATATTACTTGCACGCTTTACAGCATTTTGGGCAAGTCGCATTTTCCGCCAAGACATTATGATCAATTAAAAATTTGCCATGCTTACCAGCATGAGAAAACTGAAAAAAGTGAAAGTACACCCATCACAACCCATTATTTACTCATGAAATCACAACAGTATCCTCGAACAACGTCTACACTATACCACGTCATTAATGATACTGAACTACAATGACATTCTAAAATCTACTAGTACAGCCGTTATGTTTTTATTTGAATTTTCAGCAAACCAATTAGAAAGATTTTCATTCTCGCAAATCACATATCCCACAATTTCCCTATCTCGGTTTATATCGCGTATCCTCGTATCTTGCGATATTGAAGCATTTTTGATCGAATTTAAAATTGGCGCCTTATTTGACCAAACGCTTATTGGTCGGTCTTTGAGTTTGAGAACGTGCATTTTCCAATATGTAGTATCCTCTTGTCTCTCGTACAAGAACAAGCAACATACAAATGTATAATAATTGTATTTGTAATGGTGGCTAGTTTTGCGTTATAAATTGATGGCTATTATTGTTATAAAATGAGATAAATAAATTATAAAAAGGTGGCACTATTGTATTTCTGTAATAATTATGAGAATTTATATTGAATAAGAAAATGTGCGATTTGATATGTTCTGATATTAAGTAGAAACTTTTGAATGTCGATTCCCCGGAAACCTGTGAATGAAAAGTGCTTTCAAGGGTAATTCAGCGGATGCTATACCCAGGCGATTAAAAAGTGAGTAAAAATAATATATACCTATATATAAATCATATATTTCCTTTTTCGCGTCTTACGTTAGGTTAGTATCAAACCTTATTTCCACTGCATACCGTGACCTACTATACCGGCCATAATGACGTAATTTGTTGACATATATGTATATATTCGTAAAGAAAACTGGTCAATAGGCGACAAAAAATAAGTTGTTATCCCATAACTTTAGTGCACTAAGTTATGAGGATAAAGTTTTGATAAAAACATTGCGACCTACCCCTGAATTAAACAATTTGGTGCAGCGTAACAGACAACAAAACCGTGGTTTTAATACATGGAATTATGAGAGACATCCTTGCCTAACCGGATCACAGGTAAAAAATAAATTATTTTGTTGGCAGTGTTTACTTTTTACTAGTGAAAATGTCTCTGTTTGGGGCCGCTTAGGATTTGAGGATTTAATTCTATACCTAGTTGAAAGTGAGGAATTTTTCACCGATAAAGTAACTTTAAATACAGCACGCGGATTAATATCTTACGTACAAGATAAGGAATTTATATATTTAAACATCTTTAAATTAATTTTTGAACAAACAGAAATAGTTTTTCAAAACTTACAGCTCAAGTTTTCAGATGTAATTTACTCACGAAATCGGCTCAAGTTTCTTTTGGAAAAAATTTCAGAATTTCGTGCAGAAGTTTATTTTAAAAAACTATTTTCTGTATTTCAAACTACTGATGATACGACTCAATTTAGCCCAAAACGAAAGAAATTCAGTTACGCAGATATGGAGCTTCACTATAAGCAAATATTTTATGAAATTTTGGATACTATTAGGGGTCAAATAGAAATAAGGTTCTCTGATTTGAAAGAACTGCATTTCTTCGACTTACTCAAGACAAAAGACAGGACAAAAAATAAGCTAAAATCCGAAATTTCAAGAAAATCGGGGCAGTCTGTTGTAAACTCAATAATTACCATAAATAAATATAAATAATTTTATTTTAGATACAATATAATGAGAATTAACTGAATGTAATTACAATCATCCGTCACCTAAATGACTCGATCAATCTTATTAATTTCTAATGTTTCTCTGTAAATTTAACATAGTAAAATAAATTGAACATAATAACTATAATTTCTTGTTAATTACCTATGTGGATAATTGAATTAACAGCAACCATTTCATAATGAAAGTATTCGAATCGCATTGTGAAGGAATTATATCAATTTGGGGCAATAAATTCAATTCTCCTTTCCATCTTGTTCTTTAGATACTACCTTCCAATCTCCCTCTACCTTTTTCAGGTGAATGACATTGCTCCGGAATTCTTGCCCTGTTTCATCATTCCTAACCTGAACATCGCTTTCATTTTTTTTTCACCACCGTATAACGCGTCCCATTGAAATTTGGTGTGAGTTTGTTTTCTTTGACCAAACTGCTTAGATGAACTTTGTTGTCTCCAAGTACTAGAGGGCTTTCCTGAGCTTTGCGCTTATTTTCACTGTAAAATTTCCCGTTCGTTTTATGTGTAAGATCTTTATCTCTCGTTTCTTCAGTGGCAATATCGTTTTCATAATTTGTAATCGATGGAATTTTGTCTCGAAACTGTCTACGAAAAAATAGCTTGGCTGGTGTTCTTCCTGTCATAGAATGCAGAATTGAATTGTACATAATCATAGCATAATCTAGCAGATTTTGTTTCCAGTCTGTTTTCATCGCTTGACTTATTTTTATTCTTTTTAAAATGTCCCTGTTTTGGCGTTCAACTTCACCGTTTTGTTGCGGCCAGTGAGGAATAGTGTTGAATAATTTAATTCCTGTTTCTTTGCAGAATTCTTTAATTTTCTCACATATAAACTGTTTACCATTATCGCTTGTTATGGATTTTGGGTATCCGAGCCGAGAGAACATCCCTTTTAGCATATTGACGGCATTTTTTCCATAAATCGTTGTCATGATTTTAACTTTTTTGTACCTACTGAAGTAGTCTATAATCACGAATAATTAGTGGCCACTAGGTAAAGGTCCTAGAAAATCTATTGCTATATCTATCCATGCTTCCGATGGAAGCAGTCGCCGTTTTAATGGTTCCGGCGGATTCGGTGCCGACACTAAGGTGCATCCTCTACAGCTTCGAACGACCTTTTCGGCGTCTGAGTCTATTTTAGGCCACCAAACTTTTGTTCTTAATAGGTTTTTCATACCTACAATTCCTGGATGTCTTTCGTGTGCTGCGCTAAGTACAGTGCGACGTAAGCTAGGCGGTATGACTATTTTGTTCCCTCTTAATAAAATATTTTCATGGAAACAGAGTTCGGGCAGAAATGCTTGATAAGGCTTAATCAGATCGTGCATTTCGTTGTTGTAAATCCATCTATGAACTTTTATTATTTCTTCGTCTGATCCAGAATACCTCTTGATGTCTGATAAGGTTACAGCCACTGGTCGAGAATATTCCACTATTTGGTATATATTTTCCTCGTTGTCAAATGCTTCTTGATTATTTCTGACACACAATCTAGAAAGAGGGTCGGCTATGTTCGTTTTGCCTGGTCTGTAGATCACTTTGAAGTTGTATACCTGTAGCCGTAGTACCCATCTTTCAATCCTAGCATAGATTACTTCCAAAAGCTTATGGTCAGTAATGAGTTCGAACTGGTATAATCCAAATAGGTAAATGTGAAAATGTTCAACTGCCCACACGAGTGCTAGGGCTTCTTTTTCAGTCTGGCAATAATTTCGAGAATTTCATTCTCAAAAGCTCTCTAAGAGGTTCAGTTAGTGTGGCTAAGTTAGTGATCCATTTTCCGATGTAGTTCAAGAGTCCCAGAAAGCTTTGAAGTTCATCAATGGTGCTTGGTGATCGAAAAGATTGGATAACTGAGACATACTTATCCAGAGGTTTTATGCCTTGTGGAGATAACTCATGGCCCAGAAATTGTGTGACAAATATGTTATATAAACATTTTTCAGTGTTCAGAAGTACGTTGTTTTCTTCCAGAATTCTAAGTGTGAACTGGAGTCGTTGGTTATGTTCGATTTCGGTCGTTCCATGTACAAGTATGTCATCTATAAAGTTAACTGTACCATCACATGTAATGAGGAGTCGCTCCATGATTTTTTGAAAAATTTCTGGGGCATAAGATATCCCGAACATTAGTCTTTTATATCTGAACATGCCTTTATTGGTTATGAATGTATTTATGTGTTGAGACTCCTCGCAAATTTCTATTTAATGAAATGCTTGTTTTATATCTAACCTTGAGAAGAGTTTAGCTTTCCTGAAGTTTGGTATCATCTGATCTATGGTTGGCAGAGGGTGATTTTCTCGAAGTATAGCTGTATTTGCTTTCCTCATATCTATACATAATCTTAACTCCCCATTTGGTTTCAGCACTGGAACCATTGGTGAGATCCATTTCGAAGGTTCGTCCACTTGCTCAATTATGTCGGATTCAATGAGTTCTTGTATTTTTTGTTCTAGTGGAATTGGGATGCGTCGGTATGGTTGTGCAACTGGTTTTATGGAATCATCTATAGGTATAGTAACTAACACATTTTTCATTTTTGGAAAAGTTGGCGGAGCCGATATAGCATTAACTCCGATACCAATTTTTAGGACACCTAAAGATTTTGCTGTATCTCTGCCTAGCAAGTTTTTTGAACCATCTTTAACAACATAAAAGGTAGCTGTTTTTCTTACATAAGAAACTTTGATCTCCGCATCGAAACTGCCTAAAATCTTCAATGGCTGATTACTAGCATAAGCCATAAATAATTTGTTTGGTTTTGGATTTTGGTTAGTCACAAGAATTCTTGATTTTTTCAAGGAATCCCAAGTTGTGTCAATCAGGAGGTTATGTTTACATCCGGAGTCAATTACCATTTGTACAAGAGAACCGCCAATAGCGCATTTGATTTCGTTTTCATTATCCAGATGGAAAACGTAGTCTACGTGTTTGTCATCTTCATCAGGACCGGACCTATTCAATTTCATAATTTTTGTCTTGTTTTTTTCGTATTCTTTGGCTATTTTTCGTTTTGTCCTGCAGCAGTCAGCTTTATGTCCTTTCAGGTTGCATTTACTGCAGATTGAACTTATTGCTGGACATTTGAAGGAAAGGTGATCATGAGCTCCGCAGAGATAACAATATTTTGCTTTTTGTATTAATTTTGGTGTAAGTTTTCTCGATGTTCGACTGCCTGATGCCACTTGGTGTACATCTCCTAGAGAAATTTTCTTTCCATCGAAATCCTCCATTTGCCTTGATACAGCTTCTAATGCGTTCGCTTCTGAGAGAATCAGATCAAGTGTGACTGCATCACCCATAGTCAATATTTTTTTTCTCAGGTCCATAGATTGGCATTTTTCGACGATCTGGTCAATTATATTTTCTTCTGCGCAAACAAATTTACATTTTTGAGTTTGGTTTCTTAGGCGTATGAGAAATTTCCCGAACTTTTCTCCAGTTTCTTGTTTCATTAATCGGAATACATGGCGTTCATGAAGTTTGCTCTACTGCGATTTTGTAAACATCTATATTTTCACCCGTTTCGGTTACATGGGCGCCTGGCAAGTTGTAGTAAATTTCTTGGATGTTTAATCCTCCCAAGTGTAGTAGTGTAGCCCTCTTTCTCAATGCTTCATTAATATTAGCAGCTTCCAAATATATTTCCAATGCCCTTTTCCATTTTTCCCATTTTAATCCTACAGAACCTACTTCACCCTCGCCATTGAAAGGTTCCAGTGGTAGTAAGTTTGACATCTGTAAGGATTTTATTTTAGATCAGAAGACGGATGACTCACTACATACAAGTTCTAATTTTGCATATATATATATATATTTTAATACGATCACCAGGTATACATAAATTCAGTGCATTGAGTCTTATGATACTTGTAACATAAAAAGTTGGTTTTCAAATTTCCTATATAATATTTATAGAAATATACCATCAATTCAATTCCCAGAATTATTACGTGAATATTTAAGGGGTGTAGGGAAATAACTGTTGTTCTAATTCTCTATTTATAGAAATCTATATATACAACATTTCTTATACAAACATATAATGTACATATATTTTTTCATAATTCAGTTCAATGAGGATTCTTGCCTATCGTATTCACAAAAATAATACTCATTGTAAGTTGATTTCGTCTGTATAACACCTATGTATCTTATTCATAGAATCTCATTTCATCTTGTACTTCTCCTATGTATCGTATTCATGGAATGTAGTACATATTGAATTATCTTCCTGTGTCTCCTATTTACAGGAAAAATTAGAGAAATTATTTCATTTGTCTTCTTATTCATAGTCTCATTTCAACTTAAACTTTCCATATTCATGGAAGTTAATACTAATTTGATAATTTTCCTGTGTATCCTATTCACAGAAAATATTACTGAATTATTTCATTTGTTTTCGACCCATGTATCTTATTCATAGAGTCTTGAACTTTCCTATGTATCGTATTCATGGAAGTTCATACTAATTTAATAATTTTCCTGTGTATCCTATTCACAGAAAATATTACTGAATTTATTTTATTTGTATTCGACCTACATCTTTGCATTTCTTATAAATATATGTAGGGAATACAGCCAATTCACTGAATTCATTTTCCTTGGGTATCAAGATATCAACAAAATTCTTCTCTATATTTGTTGATATCAAGATAACCACCAAAGACAACCTCTGATAACCACTATTGAATTGAATTTATATATTGGATCATGAATATTCGAATTCAGTCTAATAAAATATGAGGAGTTTTTACCTTTTGATATACCAAATTTCTTGTCAGCTACTGTTTTCTTTTATCCTCGTCGCCAATTTGAAGTATTTTCTCTTTATGAATGAGGAATTAGGAACGCCGTAATGAAACGATTATATTATTTATTTGTCTCGATATCAGTTGCACGCTTCGAGGTCTATCTCTCAACTCCCGAGTGATCAGGTTTCATTTAACGTCAGATGTTACAAATATTAGTCATACACTACAATGATCATCAGATGGCGTTATATTGACGTTTATCAACAGGGCAAAGATTCCTACTTCCATTTGTTTTGAATAATAGTTCCAGTATCACTTTCTCAGTATACAAGGCTGGGTATTTCCCAGCCTCTATTGAAACATTTTCAAAACTAATAGAGTTAGGAATGTTTTCTCTACTCCTGAACGTTAATGCAACGTCATCTGATGATCATGATGAAACTAACCAATAATCTTTTTCGTTAAGTTGAGGAGTCATCATCATGAATTTATTTCCTCCCAATCTTTTGTTTGTTTATATTATTATAATTTCAAATGTCACAATCTAAACTAAAAAATCACACGGAACTCAATGATATGACTTATGACAGGATTTGCACAATTATACAATATACAGGGCCAAAACCCCTAGAATGTTTCAGTTTTGATCATAACGAAATTAATGTGATTCACACTCACATTCATAAATCTATAAAATTAAAAAATGTATCTATTTCGACTTCAAAAAAAGTCCTAGAAAATGTCAGTCGTTTGAGACCTGAAAAATCTCTAGTGGCAACCATGAATCAGAGTACTGAATTTTCAGTTACAATAAAAATCTTATTTTCAAAATGCTTTCATTGAACTATTATTTCAGGAAAAAAATTCAGTCACACTCAATGTGCGTTTCACCAACCAAGTTAGCATTTACACAATATTTGATTATCATTTCTTCTCCTGAAAATGCTAATTGAGCTAAAGGTTCCACCATACCTATGATTTATCATTCCGTGATTTTTTCGTTCAATTATATATATTTTAAATAAACAGAAACGAATATGTTGCTCTCAAAGCATTGCATATCTACTCACCTTGCTCTTCTTTAGTTGAAACACCAGCACCATCCGCTACTTCTTTCACCTTCTCAATCTCATTGGACACCCACGCTTTCAATTGATTTGGTGTTCTGGAATTCAATTCTTCATTATTAGAGATATAAGCCTGGCATAGATCCATTGAAGGTAATTTGAAAGTGGTAAAATCACATGGTTCACTGGCGCTAGTTTTCTCAGGAGTAGTCCAAGATTCTCTTTGAATATATGTAGCAGACGGTTCTGAAACACATTTACTAAGGATAAGTTAATCAAGTTATAGGCCAAGTCATACTCGTGAAATTCTAATGTGCTATGAATAGTTCTCAAAGTAGACTCAAAGATTACAAATTAATGGAAGGATACCTTTCAGCCTGGAACTTGAATAGACTCGTTAGATTCTCTTCCAACAACTGCAACTGGTTCGCTCAGACAATACTCATCAGTGTTTTGTACTATTCCTTCCAGGTGGTAAATCTTCTACAAGAGATTCCTCATCCGAGCTTTCCGTGTTTCCTAAAGACTTCTATAAAAACTGAGACAATCACAGTATATCTTTCTGTGGTATAGGTTGTCGATAATGCTCTAGGTGTATTTTTTCATGATGACCCATGAAGTTGGCAACATCTGTTACTTCACTATCTTTAAGATTCAATGTGAAATGAGTCAAAAATAATCATTTTCTTTTGGTACTCATAATATGAAGGGATTTTCAGGATTGACTCCAGCATCTTGACGATGCTTTAATATTAAATTTATGCAGCTTTTTAATTCTCTACTCAGCAATACAGGGACCCCACGGCTCAGTTTTCCTCTGATTTCGAATCTTATGTAGTGATGTGCAAGTTTTTTGAAAGAATCATTGAAAGCACTATTCTTCTTCTTAAAGTGCCAAGCAGATTCCTGCGTAGGCGACCGTCTATTTACATCCTGTCAGATTTCTCTATTTAGAGCAGCATTTTGGAGAGACATAAAGTCGTGTATTCCTGTCCATTGTCGAATGTTCCTGAGCCATGAAAGTTTTTTTCTTCCTATTCCCCTTCTTTCTTCGATTTTTCCTTGGAGGATAAGACGTTGGAATTCGTAACGAGGACCACGCAGGATGTGACCCAGATAGGAAGTCTTTCTCTTCTTAATGGCGTCGAATAGTTCACGGCTGGTCAGACCGGCTCTTCTAAGGACTTCTTCATTTCCTACCAGATCTGTCCACGGGATCCTAAACATTCTTCTAAGAGTCCACATTTCAAATGCCTCCAATCTGTTTATCGAGGTTAGAGTCCAAGCTTCGACACCATACAACAGGACGGACCAGACATAGCACTTAACCATTCTGTATCTGAGTTGAAAGCTGAGATTATTTGTTAGAAATTTTTTATGTTTAAGGAAGGTTGATCGAGCTTGTTCGATTCTGCTTCTGATCTCGACTTCTGGATCCCATTTGTTGGTAACGAGGCAGCCCAGGTATTTAAATTTAGTAACTTCCTCTACTAGAATGCCGTTTAGGTATAAAGGGGTGGCGGGGATGTTATTTTTGCTAACCACCATAAACTTGGTTTTTTTTAAGTTAATTTTTAGGCCCAGGTGCTCACTTTTCTCTTGAACCATATGCAGAAGTGCTTGAAGGTCGTTTGCGTTGTCTGCTAAGATTACTGTGTCGTCCGCGTATCTAATATTATTAATTGGGATGCCATTTACTTTTATACCAATTGTACACATTGACATTACCTCGGCAAACGCTCTTTCTACGTACAGGTTAAATAGCATAGGTGAGAGAATACATCCTTGCCTTACCCCTTTCTTTATTACAATGTCTTCGGTGGTTTTAAAATTTTGAAACCTTACTTCGGCAGATTGGTTCCAGTACAAGCTAGCTATTATTCTGATATCCTTATTGTCCAGTCCTAATTCCTGTAAGTATCTTATCAACAGGTCGTGTTTCACATTGTCGAACGCTTTCTCGTAGTCAATGAACACCATGAATACATCCTTTCTCTGGTCTGGGCAGTTCTGAACCAGTGTTTGTAAACTAAATATAGCTTCTCTCGTGCCAAACCCATTCTTAAATCCAAACTGACTGGACCCACTGGCTGCTTCACATTTTTTATATAGCCTAGTATGTAGGATGCGTAAAAGGAGTTTTAAAAAATGGCTCATGAGGCTTATCAGTCGGTAATAGTTACACAATTTTGCATTGGCCGTCTTTGGAAGAGTGATGAACGTGGATCTCAGCCAGTCTTTAGGGAGTTGTCCGGTGTCATATATGATGTTGAAAAACTTGACTAATTTTTTCATGTTATTTACGTTTAGCATGTGTATAGTCTCTGCATACATATTGTCTGTTCCGGGAGCTTTGTTGTTCTTCATTAGTTTTATGGCATACCTTACCTCACTTTCCAGTATGCTCGGCCCCTCCGGTGTATTGTTAATAACTTCGGGCGTATTCTGCGTTCTGTCGTCATTGAAAAGGTTGGCCACGTATGATTTCCAGGTTTCCTGTAACTCGTCTGGGTCTATGATCGGTTCGTTTTGATCATTTCTAAGAGTGGTTGTAGGTCTTTTGTTGTAGATGCCAGCAACTTCTTTTACTTTTTTGTGTAGTTGAAAACTGTCCCCCATACGAACAAAGTTCTCAGCCTCCTCGCAACGCTCCGTTAGCCATTTCTCTTTTGCCAATCTTATCTCGTTTCGAATTCTTCTTTGATAAGAAGTATAACCATCATGGTCTTCATTGACTTTGCATTCCCTGCGACTCTCCATTAGTTGTTAGATATTCTCCGTCATCCATTCCTTATTTGCTGTGACTCTTGGTTGCAGAAGAAATGTATTATTTGCTGTTTCGAATGATTCTTTGATGCTCGACCACATTTCTTCAACGTCTTCTGAGTTTAAGGAATTAATCAGAATTAAAGCACTATAAACTTATTCATTATTATATTTATCAATCCTGATGTGGTTATTAAATTCGATAATACGCGCTCTTTCGATTTCGCCAGCCCTTCTTCGATTGAATACCTGTACAGAGATTATTGTTAAACTTGATAATTCACGTTTCAATATTGAAACCTGTGCTGCTCAGTTTGTTGTACTGATGACTCCTATTTTTTTTTCAAATATGTGTGGAGACAATCAATATCTGCAGAACTTGGGAGTTCAATATGTTTAGTTCTATTCCTTTCTTTTTGGTGTTCTACCACTGTTCTGTTAACACAAATTGCAAACTCATCGTTCAGAAGGTTTAAGTAATTATCCACTAATTTACTTTTGTACTCATCAATTTTTAGAGTGGCACCAATGAATTCAAGGAGAGTTCCAATTGCGCTTGCTTTCGATGAGACCTTATATTTTCTTGTTTCCTCACAGTAGACAGTCATGTCATTTATAGCTTTTATGGAAACATCCACATACTCTGGATGAAATACTGAAGCTAGGCCAGTTATCTCTCCCTCCAATGCCTTCACACAATAAAGAAATCTAGCTGCTTGTCTGAGTTTCTGCCTGATCATATCCTGTTAGTGTTTCTGTGATCTATACTTGATACTCAGTTTATTCGCATAAATGATGATGGTCTCATCATACCTGATTATGTCCGTACATTTATCATTTCTCAATAATAGGAGAATTTGATTCTTCATAGTTGCATCCGCTTTATCATGAACTTGAAGGTGATGTGTTATGCTCAGCACTTGAACATTTTTTGTGCCTTCTTTCGAGTAGGGTTGCATTGTACATGATGTTTTCCCAGGCCCAATTTGGAGAACATCCCGTTACATGTTGGACAGGGTAGGAAATTGTCCAATTTGAGTTTTGTTTTGTTCGAGGTTTTCAGCATAGTATCCATTTGTCAGGGTCAATTACAGTTTTGTTGTATTCAAAATTACCCCTTCTACAGGTTGTCTCTTTTATTTTTTTTCTGCCTGTATTTCCTGTAATGAGAAATAGAAATGCAATAGAGCGATAAGCATTAGATATAGGAATATAATGATGATGTTCAGAAAACGTCATTAAAACCAAAGAATGATCGCTATCAATATAAATTGAAAAATTGGACAAATCAATATAGTAAAAACTGTCATCGGAATTATGTGTTGAGAAAATTGCCACCGGAATTATGTGAACCTGCCAAATCTTCTTGAAGATTCCATCTAAACAAACAAGATACAAACATTGCAAGTTAAATAAAAGTTTGCAACACACAGTAAAGAAAAATAAAATTCTTCATAGATATCTTGACCTGAACAATATTCAAACAATGCATACCACCATTCAGAAAAAATTTTGGCAAGGATTACAATTTTGATGTGTTTGGATAAAAAGTTGATATCTTTTGGATTCAATATATATCTTCAACTTTACATTTTAAGAAGTTTCATATTTCTTGCTGATTCAGAAAATTGAAACCCAAACAATATCTGCAAAATAAGCAGATGAGTTTTTTTGAACAAGACTCACCTTTCTGCAAGGATGAAAATAATTTAACCTCCCGTTCATTTATGTGTTCCATTTCCAGATGTTTCGGTAGTCTACTATACAACTTTCTGCATTAAATGCAATAGTTTTTTTTGTGCCCATTTCCCTTGCTCTTGCATTAGCAAAGTGTGTATCTGAATATTCTTCAATGTCGTTATTATTGATCTCAGCAGCATTCAAAATAGTTCCTGATAATGACTTAATAGATGGCTGTGAATATTCATAAATTTGATGTTTCTTTATTTCTTTTATTTTATCCAAAGATGAAGTGAAGTTTGATGATGCC
Organism: Cynegetis impunctata; assembly: GCA_030704885.1. Classification (NCBI taxonomy): domain Eukaryota; kingdom Metazoa; phylum Arthropoda; class Insecta; order Coleoptera; family Coccinellidae; genus Cynegetis; species Cynegetis impunctata. Next base: position 39,616 of record JARQZK010003736.1, read on the forward strand.
TCAATTATTGGCTGTAAATAAGCATATAATTGGTTGCTGCTCTTTTAACTCAAACTTTCTCCAGAGTCAGTTGAGTTAACACTAATGTTACAGTTAGTTAGATCCTTATCATGGTCATCATCAGAAAATGGATCATCAACAGAAATTTTTTCCATAATATTCATCTGAAAAAATTGAAGTTTATTATAGGATAAGCTAAACAAATTAATCGTGAACTACATGCTGAAGTTGGCTGAAAAAGATTAGCTCAATTAATTATGGATTTTGTCAAAATTGCCTAAACTGAATTAGAGTAAACAGAGTAGCAGAATGTAAGCTAGAGTTATAGATAGATAGATATATAGTTTATTAATCACATTATGTACCTAGACATATATGACAAGTCGAGAATAAGGATTTGCTGATAGTAATGTTAAAATGACAAATAATGTACATTAACTTGAATGAATAAAATATTACAATACACATTTAAAATTTATGGTAATAGATAGGTTATCAAAATGAACTCAATTACAGACATCATTTCAAAATATTCCTGTTTAGTGTAGAAAAAAAACAAGATAATATTTTTGATGCAGGTTTTAAATTTATTAAAATTCAATTCCTTAATTGATGTTGGTAATACATCATAGAGATTGACATTCAGAGAATTGCGGATTGTTGAATCTAATCGCATTCTTTGTTGTCTCAGGTGAGAGGCGTTTCTGGTGTGGTAGTTGTGGATGTCACTGTTAGCTGTGAATTGTTTCTTGTTTTTATGTATTTCCAAAAGTATGCAGTATATATTAATCGAATGGAGAGGCATAATTTTTAAATTTTTAAATAAAGGTTTACAATGTTCGTTGAAACCAACTCCCGCTATAACCCTTATAGCCTTTTTTTGCATTCTAAAAACTTTGATTCACTGTCCTTTGTCCCCAAACAATCAAACAGTATATTTAATGGCTATGAAATAGAGAATAGTAAGTTGTAAGTTAAACATTGAGACTTCGAATTTGTTTTAATTGTCTTAATAAATAGAATTGAGTGGCAAGTTTTCTACAAAGTTGGTTGATATGCGTTTCCCAGTTTTGCGTATCATCAGTAACGATACCTGAAAGTTTAACGTTTTGATTTGATGTGTTGTTTCAGTTAGAGGAAATGATCAGTTTTAGTGTTTTATCTCTATTTAATTTTAAGCTATTCAATGCAAACCAATTTTCAGCATCACTTTCAACTTTGCTAGTATGATTTAATAGATCTATTTCATTCTTATTTCTCAGCACCATTGTAGAATCGTCAGCAAAGCAAATGATTGCAGCAGGCAACAGTGCATGAAAGATATCATTGATATAGACAATAAACAGAATAGGTCCTAGAATAGATCCTTGGGATATGCCATGGTGTACTATTTCAGTCTTACTAAGACAACCCTTGCTGTGTGTGACTTGTTTTCTGTTACATAAATAAGATTTAAAGAAGTTTAAGGCAGTACCTTGGATTCCATAATGATTGAGCTTTTCTAGGAGAATATCATGATTTACACAATCAAATGCTTTGCTAAGATCCCTCAATGTTACTACAGCAAGTTCACCCTTTTCCAAATTGGAGACAATCGTAAGTATTACTTCTAGAACAGCTTGAGTTGTTGACCTGTGTGCGATAAATCCAAATTGATGGTTATTTAGGATTGAGTGTTTGGTAAGAAATGACATTAAACGTTCTTTAACTATGATTTCAATAATTTTACCAAATATGGGGATAATATATATGGGACGGTAGTTGTCAGGCGAACTTGGATCTCCTTTTTTGAATATCGGAATAACCTTACTCACTTTGAATACGTCTGGAAATGTTCCTTCAGTGAGGTAAAGGTTGATTAAAATTCTCAAAGGAACAATTACATAGAACAGAGTTTCTTTCATAATATTACCATTTAGGTTAAATATATATATATATATATATATATATATATATATATATATATATATATATATATATATATATATATATATATATATATAGGTGCATCTTATAGTTTTGTTGTCATAAAATAATTGAATTACTTGAAGTACTGTTGTAAAACTTCTGTATATATTGACAATAAACTTATTATTAGTAGAAGAAAGAATCCTTCGGCTGAAGAAGTTTAGATAGATCTATTGCATTCCGGTTGCAGGACGGCAGATTCTTCTTAATTTTTTCTGCAATACTTGTAAAAAAATATATATCAAATTCGTCGGAGGTAATGTTATTTGTAACAGTATTAGGAGCTGAAGAATTGCGTTCATAGTTTACCAACTTCCAAACATCCCTTGGTTTATTAAAAGATTTTTCGCTTGAGTTATAGACGATTGGTAAATACGCTTATATTCTCTATATGCCTTTAGGTCATTTTGATTTTTTGTGACTAAACTAATAGTCTGATATACTTGCAAAGTATATAAAGCATTCGTAATTCATTATTAAAGAAATTTTCTGGTCTCTTATCGTAGTTTTTAACTTTTTTCAATGGGAAGTATTTGCTTACAAGTGAGCTGTAAGTATCGTTAATAAAATTTGCCAATTGATTTATACCACAATCATAAAATATCTGCCAGTTAATATTGTTTAGTGAGTTTCTCAGGGCTACCAGTCCCTTTTTGGGTATTGACCTTTTTCTATTGAGATCATATTTTTCTTGAATATAGTCAAAAACAGTTATATATTGACCAAAGTGGTCACCTAAACAGAGCTCAGAAATTCCAGCTCCGCATGCAGAATCACCTGAATTAGTAAAAATATTATCAATGCAGGTTGATGTAGTTGATGTTATCCTTGTGGGATCACTTATTTTTGGCTTTAAACCAAATGATTCAAGCATGTTGAGCCACGCTTCAGAGATATGACGGCTTTCCATCAGGTTAATATTGAAGTCACCCACTAAAACAATTTTGTCATATTTTCTGGCTGTAGCTACAAGGAGGGCTTCTACTTTTTCAAAAAATAAATCCAGTTCCTTTGATAAGGAGGACCTGTACGTAGTTATAAGGGCTATATTAAATTTTTCTTGATTTTTTATAAAGGTGCTTATGTCATTTTCGGTGATTTGCCTTTTGATACGGTATAGGTACAGCCATATTTTCCTATCTGCTGCAAATTCTTTGTCACCCTGCACAAGTACATTTTTACCATATACTTTTTCAAATTTCTTATATATAACCTTTGTAAAACCATACTCATATTTTGCCAAATTTATTACATCATTCAGTATATTTTGTTATTTTTGTTTTTATTGTTGTAGTTCATCAACTTGTTCCTTATGCTATTAGATTATGTTAGAATTAGGCACTGTTGTATACATTTTTTGTTGATTGGGAATTTCTTCAATTTGAGAGTATTTCTTATCTCTGGCTTGAAGGTTTCACCATTTTTTGTTAACAATTTATCAGTATCGTTTTTACTAGGTTGGATTAGCGAGCTCATCTTTGGGTTTTTTCTACTTGATTTATTTGCTTTTCTAACAATGCTTTATTTTCGATTAATAGATTAATATTCAGTTCTGGTAATTTATTTTTAGTTTCCATTTCATACAAAAGGTGTTTTAGCATTTCATTTTCAAATAATAATTTTTGTGTGTCTGGATGAATATGTGATTGTTCGTGTATACCTGGAGTGCTGTGTTAGTAATTTATTGCTCAATCAAATTTGCATTGCAACTAACTGTATGCTTCAAAACTAATCACAGTTCTGGATTAATGAAATCGACCAAATGTATGTTCTCCACCTTACCAACAGGATTATTTTCATAGACATTCAGATATAGCCATCTTGATTCAAAAATATCGTTATTCAAAATATAAGATGGGCATCACTTAATATTTTCTCTTCATGACTGATACTTTGAAGAAAGCAAATTACTCACGATTAAGATGTTGAATTACAATTACTCACAAATGAAAGGTTTTCCTTTCATTAAGTTTTTGCTTAAACTTTTTAGTACACCTTGGTGTTCCGATTTTTCCACAATCTTCGCTGTATAATAATATCCATTATACTTCTCCCTTTACTTTAATATTTTTTAGTGGGCATACTTGGTAGACATGATCTTTATCATATATAATCAAAGCGTGCATATTGAAGTTGGTTAAATACACATATCATTTAACACTATACGGATTAAATCTCTCCATGATCGCGATATAATTGGATATAATATAACTTATAACACCGTTGCATATAAATTAAAATATAACTATATATTACACATACAATAATATATAATAACTTAGGTACTTAGGTCACTTTAGGTGCACCAAATATTTTGTGCTTAGGTTAGGATAGTGATGTATTGATGCGTATCCAAATTTCCGTTGAATCCGAGTATATGTTTATTAATTATTTTTACAAAATATATGATCTACAGTTAATGTTATCAAAACCATGTGTGATATCAATTATTTTCACAGTGTTGTTGAAATATCATCAAAATCTTTTTTATGAACACAATAATACAATGCAAAAATGGCAGAAAAAATTTTAACAATAAAAAATTTAATATGAATCGAGCACAACGATCACTTCCTCGAATGAAAATAATTCATACATATACAAATATACACTAAGCTTCGAGGGATCCGTATATTCCGGAATCAGTCTGTGAGTGAATACGGATTCAGAATATTTGGATACATAATCAAAGTGGATGACTAGATGCTGAATGGAAACAAATTCCGAATGCGCAAAGCAAATGCGCTATGAATAACGGATACGGACCCGCTGCACTGACGATTGCTAGCTGCGGTTCCGTATCCATCATCCTATTTCATTGCATTCATGCATTTGGAATCGCGCTCGGTCGGTGTCGGCTACCTATGATAGTATGATACCGTAGGCGTACGATTCTTGTTTGAAATAATAAACAATATTCATGTATTGAAATTTTATTTTCATTCGTATAGAAAACGAGATAACTTTCAAGGAAAAATTAAACAATATAATACTCTTTGGTTAAATAAAAGGTACATGTTTATCAAAGTATTTGAAAAAAATTGAACTCTTTGGCTTATTATGTAAAGTAAAAAACGAAAACAAGTATATTACTATAACAGGCAACTAGGACAATAAAAATACTATAAACAACTATTCAAAATAAAAATCTTATGCACATTCTTTAAAGAGAGTCTATTCCGCCTGAGATTTGCTAATTTTCAGCTTTAGAAAAAAAGTCGTTCGCTTGGCACTGTATGTAACAGGTACAGAAGCATACTTTTCATACAACTCACATAGTTCGGTCATCATAAGCTTATGTGTATTCCAAAAAGTCATTGGAGTACTTTTGAGGTCGCAGTAAGGAAGCTCGAGACATTGTCTCACCGAGAGTGAGGCAGTCGTGGCAGGTGTCGTGCTCGTTTAAAAAGATTTTATTTTTTCTTGAAAATATGACCACAACGATGAATTCTCTGAAGTTTCAGAATTCTTAGAAGCTTGTTCGGAGCTGGTTTCAGTTTCTGCATTCGAAATCGAAACTTTTATCGCTATTTCGTCCAATTTGCACATTTTCAGCATTTTCTTCCATACCAAATGCCAATTTTTTAAAACGAGGGTCAAGAAATGTGCTTTCGGCCACAATTTTGTTGAATTCCAATATGCCCAATCATCTAGAAATTGTTTCCAATAGTTTGGATTGCAACCATTGTCCTAGTTCTGTTTCAGGCTTCACATTCCTTATGCTACGCTGCATTCCTCTTACTAATGGAACTCCGATGCATCTATGCAAATCGGAGCTGAGGTTAAATTAGCCATTGCCACAGATAAAGGATTCTTTATTAATAAGAGCCGTTTCAACATTATAGGGATTGAATTCCATCTTTTTTCAACTGCTTGCTCAATTTTAAGAAAAGGTTCTCCCATATCTTCCTGGCATTTTTTAACTTTCCGCACTATGCTTAAAATGAGCTGCTAAGTTTCTGCACTTTGCTATCAATGACTTCAGTTCTAGATTTTCATTTGAAGCCTCTTTGGATATGAGATTCAATGTATGCACATGGATGATGGTATTTTTTTAAATGTACGGTTATGGCATTTTTTACGTTGGCACCGTTGTCTGAAACTATAGTAACAATTTCAGTATCAATATCCCATTCTGTCAAAATCGCGGACATTTCATCAGCAATAATTTTTCCTGTATGATAAACAGAAGACATCTCCTTTACACTTAGTACTCGTGAATGTAACGTCATTTTATGTACAAAGTGGCAAGTTACTGATAAATATGATAAATTGTTATCTGACTGACAAATATCTGTCGTTAGTGAAACGAATTTTATTTCTTCCAGTTTGGTTTTAAATTTTGCAACTTCTTGTACATACTTCGTCGATAAAATATTGTTAGTTAATATATTTCGACTAGGAACTCTATAAAGGGGATTCAATGTTTTGCTATATTCCAAAAATCCAGAATTGTCTACAACAGACAGGGGTTGAAAGTATTTTACGACTAACTTTGAAAGTCTAAAATCGCATTTCATTTTTTGGTTTTCTGGCAATTCATTTGAATTTTTTTCACCAAATGGTTTCAGTTGACGCCTCTGTTTTGAAATTTGGTTTGAAGAAGAAGTAGAAACTCGTTTCAAAGAAGTCGCAACTTGGATTACTTGGAAAGACATATCAGAAGTTGCAGATGAGGTGCTAGGAACTGGTGAAATTTCTGCTTTTTCCGTAACTAAATGGACATATAAATTATCATTTGTTTCACTTTGAAGTTTTCTCTCATTTAATATTTCCTGAGTCTGATCAGGGGTTTCCGATGGATTTTCTTTTTTTTTAGTTTCTTCATTGTACTAAACTGGATGTTTCCTGGTAATATGCAATTTTAGATTCCTCGTACTAGTAAAGAATTTTAATTTTTGCATAATTTACATGTAGCAAAAAGATTATCCGAAGATTTTTCGAAGAAAGGCCAAACAACTGATTTTTGTGCAGGAGCCATAACTTAATAAACTTATTATATTAATTATCAACTACTAATTATTTCTGTACAAACGTCTATTTACTTCATCGCGAGAATCATAATTCAACTAACTGTGCTCAACCTACGGTCGCTTTTATATATCTTTTATGTGTTTCGCGATATTTTATAGAAGGCTCCACACTCCGAATCTCGATTGTTCGGGAATCTTCTAGAGCTAAGAGTCGATGAGTCATCATAGCCATCGAAGGTGTTTCTCGAACGTTCCTTCGACATTCCTTTCAGTCTAGTCTGGATTATTCTAGAATATTTACTGTAAGGGATGATTTACCTTAGACGTTGTAAACGATGGAGGGGGTACTCCCTACATTATGAATAAAATTTTTTATACATTACGCGGTTACGCCTGCAGCGTTGCTAACTGAATCAATTGAACGGTAGATCTAAAGAGTTTCAATGAGGAATACCGATGTTTCAGTAATTAGTTGAAATCTTCAATTTAATTCAACTTCTGACAAAATTCAACACTACTTTGTAGTGTTTCTCCTGAGAGAATGTCAGATTCATCCCAACAATGTATCAGGTATTGCCTAATTCATAGTTAGGGCAGTCGCTAAATCAGTCACATATTATAATAAATTATATACACTATACTTGGTGATATAGATATCACAATATTCTCAGTCTATCAACTGTGTAAATGTGATAAACTGGAGATATTACGAAGCCAATATTCTTCAGATCACTAGAGAGCGTTAGAATATAGATAAATCCGAAAGAGCATACTTAGGCTATTCAAATAGAATAGACCTGATATATAATTAAAATTATATCTTGTAGATGTTTTGGAAGTTATTGTCCTACAACTGTGCAAAACCAGTATATTTATATTTTCAAACTAAACAACCCCATTGCCTGAGTATCCTGAAGATTCTGTGGAAGTGATGAATCTGAGATAAATAGTCCTTCATATCTTCAAGCATCAGCATTTGTTTCATATTTTATACATAATTCAAATAAAACTGAAAAAAAGGCATTTTTTCACAAAAAAACAACTATTTTGGAGATCACTCATTATTTCAGAATATTGTCAAAACATCTCTATAAAATATTGAGTGAAATAACAAAATGAAAAGTACATTCTAGATTCAATGCTAAGTATGTAGTACAACATTAATGTATACCCATGCAGAATTTCATATTGTTGCTCTTTTTCATTATTATGAAGCAACGATATTATTACAGAAGAGTGAGGTAAGTGATAACAAATAGCTTTTAGTGCAATAACAGACAAAAGGACACTTGTTACTACTTCACTGAAGTCACTTGCTCGATATATACCTATAATATTAGAATCACAAGGATGGTCGAAAATAAATTCAATTTTATTGAAATATTTACACAGCAAATCAATTTCAGAATTTGAAACTCATATTTTTGACTATAACGATCTGATCATTCTTTAGAATACAACAATTGTTGGGCTGACTTGTTTTCAAAGTGAAATTCCACGTTCTCACTTCTTTATAATATATGAAATGAAATTTTGTTTCTGATACAGGTTCTGAAGTATATTCGCCAAATAATACAGGATAAGAGATTATGTTATTTTTGGGATAAGATTTCTCCTTTAGACGATTTACTATTTGTTGTGAAGGGTTATTACCACACTGAATATTTTTCTTCAAATAACTCAAATGATTTTCGAACATAAAGACACTGAAATTATCAAGAGGACCAAATTTCAAAACATCGGCACCCAAATTAATCAAACCATGAACATTATAAGATATATTATCTCTTCCATATAGAGTTCCGTAATTTAACCAATAACGATTTAGCGAAATTGTTCAAAGGAATGCAGTATTCACTTGAACATAGAATTTTTATTGCAATAAAAAGTGCCATGAAATGTTTGAATTGATCATCATTTAAAACTTGATTCAATAAACAACCAGAATAACATACTATTTGTCGCAACTCAGTAGCTTTCCATCTATCAATTTCTTCCAGAGGCCTGGGTAAGCGAGCAAATTCAATTGGAATAGACTTTCTAAAATTTGATAAAACATTAAATTTTTGTTTATTTTCTTCAGTTAATCTAACTTCACAACTACCTCTCATCCAAAATTTTAATAGTTTTGTAACAACACCTATACAAACCAAAAAAGTTACAAGAAGCACGGTTTGATTCAGACCAAATAGCTAATATGCTTAATATATCTGTAATATCCACTTGTTACCTAGGCAAGAAGTAAATTGATATTGGTCTCTATACGAAGAATATACCTCTTTTCTGTAAAATGGAAGTTAGTTACATGGAACAATCTGTCCCTATATTATAACTACTCCATGTCCGATTCTGGACATCGGAAATTCCGAATGCTGATTAAGATAATTTTTCCTATAATGAATTGTTAACTATCTTGGTAGATATTGTTCGTTGAAATTTACTCCAGAGTTATAAATCTATCTCTACATTAGAAACTTTGATAGCTATAATAAGCAGATATTACTCAATGAATCAGCAGGCCAGGTCTTCCAAATAAATATAGATTTCGCTCATCTACAACATTTTTTCTTACTGACAAGATAACATCGATGTGCTCTTGCACATCCTTGCTGAACAAGACAGCAACACCTCTTTTCCGTTTTCCTCTTATGACTATCCTTTTGAAATTCTTTAGAAGTATTTTTTCTATTGTGGTGACGATCGGGTCGAATTCCTCATATTGACTACTTCCCTCATTGGCCACACAACTGTGGTAGGTATGAAAAAGTAATCTCTGTTACTCACCAGGTCTTTTTCTGTTGAGCATAATTATTCTACGGTAGATGGTTTCAAGTAATACTTTGAAAGCTACTTTATAACGAGAATCAATCTTCAAAGAGCTGACAGCCAGGTTTGCTTTTGAAATAAGATATTGTTTGAGAATTTTCAAATCCTCTACGAGAGGAACGATAGTTATCTTGTTCCATTTCTTCATATACAAATCGGTTCCTGCTTGGCTTGATATTTCGAATCTCCAACTAGAGGTGAAGAGATGTATTATATTTCTTAGGTTCACTTCAGTTTCTGCTCCGGAAATTGAATACTTCTCCGTTAAATTGTATCGAATGGCTAGATCATAGCATTGCTTCAAAGAATTTCCTATATTCTTAGCGTACGTTGGTGACTTATATAAATCATTCAATTCGTCGTATTTCGCAACACTTTTAACTGAATCACAAATCAAATTAAAATATTTTGGTTGAAGTGCATCAAATAGGTTGATTATCTTATGTTCTTTCTGCTTCAATGCCAATAGAAGCCTGGAGAGTTCTCCCATTTTCCTGGACGTCACATTCGTAAAATGTTTTTTTTCTATGAATTTTTGAGTATTGTACACCGAACGCACAAATGAGAGAATCGCTTTTTGCTTTCAAACTAATTTTATCTAGCAGCATCCTAGGAAACACTTCGGTTTTCAGTCGAAGATCTATACGTTTGGTGATGTATTTTGGCCTGATGATTGTGCACTAGCCGTGGCCGAAACGTCACATTTATTTTTATGCCTGTATAATAATTTTGAGGAGTAGAAACCAAGGCAATTAGAACAAGGTAATAAAATTCGATCTCTCAAGGTTGATCTTACTGGTTTGAAAAAACCCTGTGAATTTCTTATAAAATAACCTCGTTTCGTCAATTCAGTTATGAGGTCCTTTCTCTCTTGGCATTTTGAATCTAAAGACATAATTCTAGCTACTTCAGTTTCGTAAGAATGAATTCTCTGAATATGTCTAGCAAAATTTAGTACTTCTACCTCGCAGAAGTAACAGTCATCTGGTTTCCTTTTGTATTTTGAAGATGAAACTTTTAGATTATCGTATGATACCTTCAGATTATTGTTCATTTCGTGAACATTACTGGAAATTGAGGAATTTCCTGTTAATTTCGCTTCTTGATATTGAATTTGAATTTTTCATTTGTGTTTTTGTGTCAATATCAGTATCCTTCATTTCAGCTGGAATTTTCTTATTATCAAGACCATTACTACTAAGCAAATTAGAGTTCGAGTTTCCGTTTGAACCCTTTAAGGGTATATTTTCATAATTTTTTTCAACATGGTTATTTTTGGAAATATAGAAATTATTTTGGATTCCATAACTGGGGCTTTCAGTGTGTCCTGCTATTGAATGCAAATTTTCGTTCGGTTTCCTGGTCGATATCTCAGTACTGGAAGGCGTATTCAAGGAGCTGTTTTATGTTGATCCTGAAGAATCAGTCAACAAAGATCGAAAACGTCTCTTCTTTCGTTTGAACTAGAAATATAATAAATACTTTTGGTAAATATGCTATGAAAATGGTTTAAGAGAGTCATTTACCTCTTGTTTCGGTTCATATGTCGGATATATATCCGAGTCGTCTACGGTTGATTCGAACTGAAATATAAGACATTGAATATTCTTTATGAAATTTTGAAAGAAATATAATGCATACCACAGACAAAGGGGAATGTAATGGATAATATTCTCCAATACTATTAGAAATTTCTTGATCCAAAAGATCACTCCATTCTTCATTTTCATGTGATTCTCCCTGAAAATGTTTCATTCCATTTTATAAAAACAATTCGAGGAAATTAAAAAATATTCAACTAGAAGAAAAATTTTGAAGTGAGCCTCAAATTACTTTGTTTCCGTTTGTGCTGAACTCTTTTTCTGATGGCAAATCTATCACTGAATGTGGCGTGTGAATCTGAAATGAAGAATTGTTGTATTATCAATATAAATATTGAACATGTATTATCATTTAAATACCTCAAAATCGGGAATATGATCTATTGACGGTGGTGGACTCGATATGTTTGATGAACACTGAAATATAAAAAAATTATATCAAGAAATACATCAATATTGGAATAATCACCTCAATATTTTCTACTGGAAGATCTTTCGCTTCAGCATCTTCTTCATCGCAGCTATCACTTTTTGTCTGAAATCAAGTAATGCTTGAATTGGAAAGATGAAAACACATTAATTGGAAAAAATACAATCTTTTCAAATCAGCATACAAGTAACGCACACACAGATTCGTGATGCAATAATTACCTGTTGCTCATACAAATCTTTGGAACCTCTACTTCCTTTTGTTGGTGTTGAAGGTACATTGCACATTCTATTTCTGAATCCATTTTCATTCTCATTCTAAAACGAAATGAAATTAGTACAAATAGAGCTTATCTGAATTATTACCTCATAAACAATCGCCGACATTATTCTGTCTGTTCTTGACGAAAACATTTCTGAAAAAAACTGATGAATTAATAGATAGAAATTAACTTACAATTATATTGAATTTGGGTCCACAGAGCGTTTTAAAAGTAAGGTGAAATATTTATCAGGATAATTTATTTGATCATCTCAAGAAGAAACATCTCATGAAATTATGTTTTGAATGTCTAGAAATTTTAGCTAATTATTTCGAAAAATGAATTTTTTGTTATAATGACTGCCAGGTGACAGTTCAGCCAGATATTTCCGCGAATTTTTCCGATAAATAGTATAACAGATCAATTTCCATATGAAGGGCCATCTTTTGTTTGCAAATCGTTACGTTTACGATCATTACACTACTTGGGATGGCAACAGCTTAAAAATTTTTAAATGATAGAGGGAGTTCGGTGGCAGACCATTTTGAAAGATTAGCTATTTTATTCATGGATATATTAACACATTTCTATTGGTTGAGAACATTTCAGGAATTATTTTATTACAAGAACACTATTTTTTGGAGATGTTCTCGAAAAAATAGCACAACATAAAAATATTAACTTTTGTTCCAAAAACAATGCTAGAGAGAAATGAACTATACTCAATCAGATATATCACAGGTTTAGAATGTAGAATAAAGCATACAATTGTGGACATAGCTGGAAAAAAGGAGTTGACAAGCACCTGAATGATAGGAGATTATGTGACGAAGAACGACGTATAACGTTTTTAACTGGCAAATTATATGTACCTAATGAGTGAGGCCTAATATACATAGTATATAATACTAAATAAATAATTGGTTTGCCATTTTGGACTTTTCAAAATGCAGGCGGCCGAAGGCCGCATTATGGCAAACTTATAAAGCCGAGATAAAGAGATCGGCCCCGAATCGCGGGGCCCGAAGGGCCCCGTCGATCGCCCGCGTCCTTTCCGTAGTGCTTAGGCTACGTCTCGCCTCGATCCGAGACGCCGATTTTCGATATCGAACGTTTAAAGTTTGACGTTTCTCCAAAATTCGCGAAAACGGCTGCATTCCCGACCCTTAAGGACTATTTTCGCTTCACATTGACTTCAATTCACGTGACCGCCTTTCGAGCCGACAGTTGGACGGATCGAATTCTATCGAGAAGTTTCGAAGTATAGTAGTATTCTACCGATTCCGCACAAACTACGATTGACCGTGAGCAGATGGCGCGCCCGTTCGACAGAGGCAGGGACGGGCTCAGCACTTGACGCGTCGCGTACCGTTCGACAGAGGCAGGGACAGGCTTTGCACTCATCGTGGTTCGGGAAACTATATTTTCATCGATCTATAGTTTTCACGGATCTATTTAATAGGCGGGGGAGCCTCTCACTAGTATATAATACTAAATAAATAATTGGTTTGCCAAATTTGACTCCCCAAAATGCAGGCGGCCGAAGGCAGAATTCTGGCAAACTTATGAAGCCGAGATAAGGAGATTGGCCCTGAATCACGGGGCCCGAAGGGCCCCGTCGGTCACCCACGTCCTTTCCGTAGTGCTTAGACTACGTCTCGCCTCGATTCGAGACGACGATTTTCGATATCGAACGTTTAAAGTTTGACGTTTCTCCGAAATTCGCTAAAAGAACTATTTTCGAGTCACATGGACTCGAATTCACGTGACCGCGTTTGGAGCCGATAGTTGGACGGGTTGAGTTCTATCGAGAAGTTTCGGCACGGCGAGGCCCAATGAGGTCGTAGTATCTAGCCGATTACGCACGAACTGAGATTGACAGCGAGTAGATTGTGCGCCCTTTCGACAGAGGCAGGGACGGGCTCAGCACTTGACGCGTCGCGTACCGTTCGACAGAGGCAGGGACGGGCTTAGCACTCCTCGGCGTTCGAGAAACTATATTTTCATCGATATATATTTTTCACGGATCTATTTAATGGGCGATGGAGCCTCTCACTAGTTCATACTGAATGAAGAACATTAAAATCTTTCCCACTGCAAATTGCAGAAGTTACATGTATTTGTGAAAGAATATTATTGAGAAATTTTTTTTTCATATTCAGAAGCATTAGATACCTAACTTGTTCACACTGAAGTATTATTTGAAACTGGATCAGCATAATGCCGAGAAAAGCATATGAAAATATCGTCCATGTACCACTCGCGATCTTTATTATTTTCTGTATAATTTGGAATCAAATGAATAAAACATAGGTAACAGGTAAACTTCCATCGATAATTGAATTAATCTCAACAAATATTCGAAACTACTTCCATTTTCTATTTGACATCGGAATATGAAAAAGAAATCTTGTTCAATATTCCTTCGAAGTTAGAAAGTTACTGAAATTATTTTTCTATCGAGATGCTGTATGATCAGGGTGTAGCCTGCAAAATTTTATGAACATAGATGCAGAATAATTTTGGTTATACCAGGAGGTTCACCCCTATCAAGTAACAGAAACAAAATACGTGTCACATCTGCGCAAATGGTCAATTTGTAGTGGAAATGAATTTTCATGATATACAGGGTGTTTCAGAATAAGGTTCCGTAAATTCGGGATCTTAATCCTAAGATGATTTTATGATATAAAGTTCATATGGACTATGAGTCTCAGACGCCTTATTTCTGACATACAAAGTGTTGAAGTTTTTAAAAAAATTGGTTTTTGTAGATAATGAGTACGTATTGAAGCACATAAAGGCGACTGAGCTGCCTTAATCTGTGTCTAGACGAATTTGAAAGTAATCAAAGAATTTCGTAAATCTCTCAGATGAAATTTCATTTTATTTTTTTTTCAGAAAGTATTCATCGCAGGTAAAAAACTCAAAATATCATTTTCACTGTGAATTATATGGTGATTACGAAAATAATTTCAAATTTGAAGTCTGTATGAATGCCACTGGTGAAAATTAAACATCATTTTGAATCGAAAAAAATGCGTTTCAATACGTAATCATAACCTACCGAAACGCAAAAAAAAATCGTGTACGATGTCGAAAATAATTTCGAAAAACCAATATTTTTTTTTAAATTTCAACACCCCGTATCTCAGAAACAATGCGGCAGAGACCCATAGTCCATAAGAACTTTATATCATAAAATCATATGAGAAATAAAATCCCGAATTTACGGAATCTTATTCTGAAACATCCTGTATTATAATAACTGCAAAAATTAACATACATAAAATTACAACCCACTTGAAGTTGAAACCAAGAC
The DNA here is from genome assembly GCA_030704885.1 of Cynegetis impunctata. Taxonomy (NCBI): domain Eukaryota; kingdom Metazoa; phylum Arthropoda; class Insecta; order Coleoptera; family Coccinellidae; genus Cynegetis; species Cynegetis impunctata. The sequence continues at coordinate 54,998 of JARQZK010003736.1, forward strand.
TAACCTTCAGTTTCATTCAAGTAAGTAGGCACATACAAAGGTTTTTAAAGTATTCAACCTCCTAATAATTCGTAATGAACAGATGAATTAATTCAATATAATGTTTTTCAAATGGATCGATTCAAAACATGCCGTGAATAGCTTCTAGCTCAAAGTTGAATAAAAAATGTCTTATGGATCTACAAAATTTACAATCTAAATTCATGTGGAAAGAATACGTTAGAAATATGCAAGAAACCTACTTACCAGGTATGATCGAATTCAAAAGAATAAGAACACATGCGCACACATCGAATCCTCAACTGCAACCAACCGAGTTACTAATAAATACGTAAAATAGGGTGGAGGACGCAATAATGACTTCATGAAAGAAATGTATATATATATATATATATATATATATATATATATATATATATATATATATATATATATATATATATATATATATATATATATATATATATATATATATATATATATATATATATTGTCAACAAACATGCACACCGTCAACATCGGAGCGGGCATGAAACGTTCAATTGCATCTGGTATTTCAGTCCCCGGGTGTTCCGAAACTGCTGATCTCCGGTGCAACCCAACTAACGATGCGGTCGCGTCGAAATCGTCACCTCTTGCTCCTACCAGCGCAAGTAAGGTGAAATCCGCTCGTCAAGAATCGCTTCCGATAAGTGTTCTTGGGGAACAATTACCCAAGCAGTTGAGCGGTAACAGTTTTGATACTGATACAAGGGTTGGAATAAATGAAACTAAGGTCTCTGAATGGAAGGTCGTCAACCGGAAAAAGCCAATTAAAAAAACCCGAAAATCCCTGGTCACAGGTAGCTTCACAGGTGCAGCTGAGGTCGAGGGATTGGACAAAATTATAGCTCTTCATGTCTCAAATCTGAGGCCGGAAACTTCTGTTGAAAATTTAGAAAATTTTCTGAATCGAAATTTCTCCTACGTAAAATGTGAGAAGTTAACATCTAGGTACCCTGACTCATATTCTTCGTTCAAGGTACTTATATCCAGTTCTGACTACGAAAAAGCAATGAATGGCACTAATTGGCCCAACAAAGTAAATGTACATCGTTTTTTTCATCCAAGAAGGGTGACTCAAATTCCAATTTAAATGGCTCAGGTGCAGGAGTTTTCAGGATTCTTTAGTTGAACATACAATGTGTTTCCAACAAAATGGACAATTTGGAGGTACTTATGAGTGAGATTAAACCTGACGTGTTGAGCTTGGTGGAACACTGGTGCAACGAGGACAGTGTTAACTCTATGGCCATTCCGGGGTATGTGCGGGCTGACTTTTTTTGCCGGGTCCACAGACTCCATGGTGGCTCGATGATATTCACCAAGTCGGATCTTAGAGTGAAGAAGTTGCCGGTGTCGAAGTTTTCTCTAGAAATGCATGTAGAAATTTCTGGAATATTAGTTTTCTTAAGTAATAAGCGTCTAGGCATAATAAGCGTTTACAGGCCTTGTTCTGGCAACCTTGATATATTTTTTGAAAAACTTTTCTGTGCCCTTCAGAGTTGTTCTAATGATTCTGATTATGTTTTCCTTTGCGGAGACCTCAATATCGACTACTTCGATAAAAATTGTAATAAGTCAAAATTGTTACTTGAATTATTAGATTGTTTTAACCTGACTATTACTTCTATAGAGGCTACCAGGGTTTTCACCAACATTAGAGGTAATACTTCCGTTTCTAAAGTGGACTACATAATAACTAGTTCAGAAATAGTTCAAAACTGTAAGTCTGTTGTTTTTGGTCCTAATATTAGTGACCATAGAGCAATATTACTCGAATTGAAGACCGATCGTGTACAGATCCAAAAATCAAACGTCCAATTAATTAGGGAATTAAGTGAAGACAATCTGAGAAATTTAGTGGATTCTTTATATGCATGTGATTTTTCAGAAATAATGCTTGAGACTAGTGTGAGTAAATGCTTTGAAACCTTAAGCAGCACACTCCAATATTATTCAGATTTATGTTGTCCCTTGAAAAGGCTTACTTGCGTACCTAAAAAAAGTAAATGGATCACTCCCGAAGTAATTCAAAGTAAAAATAATCTGATAAACCTACATTGGCTTTATTCTATTACTGGGTCACCAAATACTCTCAATAATTATAAAGATGCAAAGCGTTCACATAACTCCCTCTTGAAGTTAACTAAATATAAATATCACTGCTCTCTTATAGCTAATTCTGAAAACCGGAATAAGACAGTATGGAACATTGTCAGCACGTACACTGGAAAACTAGAAAAACTGGATGGTCACATTATCATTGATCTTGATGGTGTGACGTATGATAAACCCAATGAAGTAGCTGATATATTCGGAAAATACTTCTCCTCAGTGGCCAAAGAAAGGTTGAATACCAATTATGGTAATAGTATATCACAGTCCTGTACGGCTTCACCACCTTCGGTATGTAATTTCTTTTTTCAACCCGTTTTGAGTTTCGAAATTGAGGATATTATCAAAAACTTAAAAAATAAAAAATGTGTTGGCATAGATAACATCTCAACTAGGCTTCTCAAGAAGATTGCTCCAACAATAAGCGAGCATCTTGCTCATATAATTAATTGGTCTGTCACGTCGGGAGAATTTCCCTATGCTTTAAAGAAATCTATTGTCGTACCGATTCACAAAAAAGGAAATATAAATGAAATAACAAACTATCGACCGATATCGATTCTCAGTGTTCTCTCCAAAGTTTTTGAGAGAGTGATTTTCAAGAGAATGATGTCATATTTGAATAAATTCGATATTCTTAATAAAGCCCAGCACGGTTTTAGAGCTGGTTGCTCCACTCAGACGGCCGCACTGAAGTTTGTGGAATCAGTTTACGAATGCCTGGATTCAAATTTACATGTGCCAGGGATTTTTTTCGATCTTTCCTGCGCCTTTGATACTCTATCCTTCAAGTTCATTATAGATAAGTGTTATAATCTTGGCTTTAGAGGCATTTTTCCGACTGGCTGCTTAGCTTTCTTCAACAGAGAACACTGTCGGTAAGAAACGATAAAACTTATTCCGGAGAGTATAATATAGATATGGGTGTTCCTCAGGGCTCTGTGATGGGACCTCTACTATTCCTGCTGTTTATAAATGAGTTACTCTCTCATTTATCCTGCTTATTACTTATATTATTTGCTGATGACACATGTGTCGTCATCGCGGCCCGAAGTTGTGATGAGCTCCAGATAGCATGTAAAAATATTATGGCTGAGTTCATATCATGGTGTCGCCATAACAATTTGATAGTTAATGTAGGAAAAACAGCCTGTCTGTATTTCGGTTTAAGACACTGTGAAAGAAGTCTGTTGAAAATTGATTGTCTGGGCACTACTATTATTCCAGCTGATTGCACAAAATTCCTTGGGATCCACATGGATCGAAGTCTTAGTTAGTATCTGATGTTCTTCCTCCATAACATTTACTGACAAAAGTGATTAGGCCACCTGGAGATACACCAATCATGAATTTCAAAGTCATATTTGATTTGTATTGGGAATAGCACTTTAGTCTACAGCAAAGACATTTTGGACTCTGAATGAGAATTTCTGTGCAGTCTAAAATGATTCTAGTTGACTCAAAACCTTTAAAACATAAAGGTAGATTTTTCTTCATTTCAGTTGAATCAGGAAATGCTATACAGGGTTTCATATAATTGCCAAGGACTTCACCATATTGAATACAACATTTTTACAGGTTTGAGATGTCACTCCAAAAAGCAATCCTAGAACAACATATGTTGAATTCGTTTTCAGCTTAGCCAAACACAATATGATTTTCTCTTTTATTCCTAGTCTATATATCTTTTTCTCATCATATCTCCTAACTAAGACTGCAAGTTTTTCTAGAAGACTCATGTTTGGTAAACCAGTGAAACTAATCAGTTTTGAGTCGGAATCTATCAGGTCACACACTGTGTTCAAATGACCTGTATTTACTTGAACAGATACATCATGAAAACTTTTTTGATGTAGAGGACCAGTCTTTAACAATTCACATTATGCTTCTGCGGCAATCATTATTCACATTTGTATCATTACTTTCATCCAATTCTCTATCATTGGTAGTTCCATTGAAACTGATGCAGGTTGGGACAATTTCCTGAAACTAATAATTATTAATGAAACTTGTAAGTAATGCATACCTCCAAGAAAGATTTCAATATATTCCTAGTGGCAAGTCTACTTGCTCTGCTAGTAGTAGCTTCTTGTTCTGCCACATCCAATCTTGTTGAAATAGAGGATGGTAAATTGAGAGAAGGTATGGCAGTTGCCTTCAGGTACCGTTTTTTTAAACCTGGTCTATCAAGTACTGAAAAGTCAAAATGCATTCATCTTATATGTCTTCTTAACTATTATAATAACCTTTTTAATCATCTTTTGTAAAATGCAACGAGCATATTCGCATGCTGTGGCTGATTTTCCTCCCAATTCTGGTTTTTCCTGCCAAGCTTTCAATAAATTCACCTCTTCAAGAACACCGAATTTATTTTCAAGTTTGACCTTTTTGCTCACATTGGGAAACAAATAAAACTTCATATTCCAGTTTTTATCACATTTGGATTTACATCAAGGGACACTACAATAAGTTTTGTTTATACATCCGCTATTTTTTCTTAGACTGAACTCTATCATATATTGCAGTATCAATAACCAACAGCTTTATTGAATTGATGCTAATCAAAACCAATGATTGAAATACCTACACACACGATTTGTTTACAAATCTATATGCTTTGTTGAAGTTTCAAAATTTGCCACCAGAGAGCGTATTGCTTGGCTTGAATCGGCTATATCTGCCTCGTTATCGAAACTCAATTAAAACTATATTTTTACTCAAACCTAATAAAAAATAGAGTTTTCAGCGAATTTTGATAACAGTATCTGAAAAATCAACGATTTTTGAAAAAAAGAAATATTTTTTAGTTAATTTGAACTTATTTTTTCAGGTAGGCAAATTTCAGAATACAGTACAATACTGACGAAATTAAATAATTGTATTCAACTTATTCAAGACAACAGTCTTCTGAACACAGTAGCTGATCGGGGCAAATTTATTCATTGCCCTTCTACACTTGTACAGATTTCTTCCTATCACTATTTTTGTATCTTGTGTTGAAATATAGCGTTCTTCAAAAGTGTTCTATATTTATTTGAACACTTTCCTTCAGCTTTAATCAAAGTTGTAACGAAAATAGAAGAAAATTAACAAAAAGCGTATAATTATAAAAAACAACAGGACAACTTGCACAAACTGAAAAAAAATGTAAATATTTGAAATAACCTGAAATAAAATATTCTACTTCTAAAGTCACAGAAAAATTTGCACAGAAACTTATATAAACAAAACAATACTAATACTAGAATCACAAAAGTAAATTACGCCCTATAACTCTCATATTTAAAATATAAAAATATTCTCATCCTGAGATCAAGTCGTCACTTATGACGGAAAAATAATAAGTAGTAGTTAAATCAACAAGTCTTGTTAATTTGAATTATGTGTTTCTAACTGTTTCATTAATGATTCAATGAGTTGTTGTTGTGTTTGTAGTAAAAGTTTGGTAATTGTCTTATCTGATCATTTCCAGTTTTGTTTTCTCAATTTCCCGTTTTTCCTTTCTTTCAGTAATTTTCCAATCAATCTTCTTTTCTTCCAATAGTAATTTTCTCTCTTTCAACAATAATTTTTTTGTCTCTAATTCTAGTTCCCTATTCTAGAGTGTATTTTCCCTCTCATATTTTTCTGATAGATAACCCAGAGCATCCTTTCTCAAGGTCTCAATTTCATTTTTTCTATTTCTGATTTGTTCTTCAAGAAATATAGGCATTGGGTTATAAACTGTTCACTCTTGGAATGGAAAGTACAAACTTTTTTTTATTAGGTCATGAAAAAGAACATACCTCAAAAATAACTGTTTTAAAACTTCTGAAAACGCAAATGTTGTGAAGTGATAAACTATATTTGTGATACGTTTAAAATTTAATATGTGAAAAATTATGAAACCAAACTAAAAATTGTGAAACTTACTTAAAACATGCCTTTTTTCAGTATCAGAATTTGTATGTACATTGACGGGTACTGATAAAGCGTCTGGTATACTTGTACTTGGTGGGGCACTCCGAACACTATCATTTAGTTCTGTAGGATAAAAAATTATGAATAGCTTTACTCATTCACAACTAAATATTTATGAACAGTTGATTTTATTCAATATCCGCATTCAATAAGAAACCTACCACAGTAGTTGTGATCTCTGTCAACTCCATCATCTCTATCACATACAATTTTTACAATTTCTACACTTTCTATCATATCCGTTTGTTCAAATATAGAATTATTATCGATGATTTCATCATTCTCAATTATGAAGTTTAAAGCAAATGATTCTCTCGCCTGTCGACCCAATTCTGCAATTTGTTTTTCTTTGGATACCGTTTTCATTTTTCTTATTAGTAACCCTCCATTTTCTTCTCATATGCTGCTTACTTCTTGTAGTAAGTTATCTTTTTCACTGTAGGAATCTTTACAACCAGATCTGAGAAGGAAAATCAATCCTTATTTGAAATGAAGCTTCTATATTATATTTTTCTCTTGCCGAATTTTGGTGATGTAATCCTTTTCAGCCTACAATTCTAATAAAAGTTGCGAATGTTGTTTCAACGTTTCGATTAGAAATTTCTTTTCAAGGGATGTTTCCATATCCCCTTGAATAAAATTATCTTTCATCCTGCGGGGTTTCTTAGTGGGTTGTGGGCAATTATCTCCGTGAGTAAAAAAATATCATCATCATAACTGAATCTCAGTCTCTTGGATTTTTCTCTCTCCATACTTTTTTTTCGGTTTGCCAAAAAAATTCTACAACTTCAACTCTTCAACAGACCACTTTCGAAAATTTCAAACTTGTAATATCCACCGATCAAGCCTGATTTATTCCGAAATGAAAATAAAATATTATATCAACCTAACTTTATCTTCGCCATCAAACGTCCACTAATAAAGGTATTTTAATAAAGTTGTCCTTACTCCAGATTCACACTGCGCCTGCGTATATGTCAAAATAACGTCTGTGTAAGTGCCTGACCTTATTGGGTGCTGCAATATCTCTTTAATAGGTTCAGTATTAACTTTATCTGTATGAAGCAAGATTTAAGTTTTTTTACTGAACATTTTTCCAAATCTTATGAAAAAATATTGTAGATACAAATTAGAATAAGCATTACATATTTTTTATACTTTTATTTTTGTTATAATTGAATGAAATTTATTTTTCAAAGAACATTATTTTTATTAATCCAAGAATTTTCAGACGGAGGTTAATTCAAACATTTAACTAAAACTTGATTGCCTTTTCGTTTTAAAATCCATTGATAGTTTCCTTGATAATTGAATTGTTTATACATTAAACCTTTCAGTGTACGGTTAACTCGTTCAACTATAGCTGCTTTCTTTTGACTAAATTTAATGATTAATTTTGAAAATTTCGAAAATTTTCATTGAGTTTTGAAATAATTGATTATAAAATTATTTTCCCAAGTCTTTTGGTAGATGTTCAGATGTTCTCTTCATTTTCGAAAGAATCTTCTTCATACTTTTTGTTTTCTCTTGACCGGTTTTACTTTTCAATGGTGAAGCCCATACATATTTTGAGAAACAATTTATCACAACAAATATATATTTATATCCCTGATAATTTTTTTTCGTATAATTTTTAACCAATCAGAACGATCAATTCAGTTAAGTTACCTAATATAATTTGGATAATACCTGATTACACAAAGAGTAGCTCTACCTGTTTTAATATATAAATATCAGAAGGTGCATGGAGTCAGACAATGTCCTGCGTTTGGTAAGAGATGATCTAAATGTGGAATTTTAAATCATTTTGCAGTGGACTGTAAATCCAAGAATGTGAAAGAGGCCAAATGCGACAGTTCTAGTGAGATATTCTGTGGAGTGGCGAAATCTACTGATGTTGATAGAATTCTTCTGACTACTAACTAAATCGGCATCACTACTTACTCTAGGGTTATATAAATCAACATCACTACTTACACTAGGGTTATAATTTATATCTTATGAGAAAGGAGGAATGAGATTTCTGCTATTTTCATTATCAATACTGTAGGGTTTTCTTAAATGTTTGATATTTCTTCTTACTATAACCGTTCGCAACATATTATCATGTTCATCTTCTGATTCCCCCATAACTAAAAGATTATTAGCCCAAACTACAACATTATCCAAATCAGCAAAATGGTTTTCTAAATCTTCTTGAAATAACTCAGTAGCATTCATCAACCCATATGGCAAAACTAAGAATCTATATACTACAAAGAGAGTTGCAAAACAACATTTCCATGATGATTCATCTGTTAGAATCAAATAGTAATAATAACTAGTGAGAGGCTCCCCCGCCTATTAAATAGATCCGTGAAAACTATAGATCGATGAAAATATAGTTTCCCGAACCACGATGAGTGCAAAGCCTGTCCCTGCCTCTGTCGAACGGTACGCGACGCGTCAAGTGCTGAGCCCGTCCCTGCCTCTGTCGAACGGGCGCGCCATCTGCTCACGGTCAATCGTAGTTTGTGCGGAATCGGTAGAATCGGTAGAATACTACTATACTTCGAAACTTCTCGATAGAATTCGACCCGTCCAACTGTCGGCTCGAAAGGCGGTCACGTGAATTGAAGTCCATGTGAAGCGAAAATAGTTCTTAAGGGTCGGGAATGCAGCCGTTTTCGCGAATTTCGGAGAAACGTCAAACTTTAAACGTTCGATATCGAAAATCGGCGTCTCGGATCGAGGCGAGACGTAGCCTAAGCACTACGGAAAGGACGTGGGCGATCGACGGGGCCCTTCGGGCCCCGCGATTCGGGGCCGATCTCCTTATCTCGGCTTCATAAGTTTGCCAAAATCTTTTTGGGAAGACGAATTTGGCGAAGCAATTATTTATTTAGTATTATATATAATATTTATTGCACAATAATATTTCAATTATACAAATGGTAGGAGTTTGGCAAGCCATTCTTCCACTCCACCAAATAGCCAATCATATACTGCTCATTGCATTAAAAGCAGTTCAGTTTTAAATCATTAATAATACTCAATTACTGAAATACACTGTGAGAACAATGAATATCACTAACAAAAAGAAATATAAAAATTTAGAGAAAAATAAAAAACAAAAACAGGTTTCGCCAGAAGCTAAATACAATTATCAAAATTAAAATTTCTCAATTTCCTTTCGAAAATCCCTACAGAAAAATTATTACCTATCAAAGATATGTACTTATTGAGCAGAAAATGCGCCATATACTCCAAACAACCCTCATACTTAGCTGTTTTGTGCTCAGGTATACTGTACTGATACTTGTTTCTAACATTTAGATTATATGCTGTGCTCCTTAGTACCAATTTATTGAAAAGGTATTGCGGATTAGACCAGGGTCGATAATTTTTGGAACCGAAAAAAATAATAGTAGGTTGAACCCCATTAGAAAAGGAGGAAAATATAATAAAAATGAAAGGAAAAATAATTTACGGGCGATCTGAGGTCGGGAAAGGGAAGGGGGTGAGTTTTCAAGGGTAGAAAACGGTTTATCTCGATTTCCGGAAAAACTACAATTCCTATGGAAAAAACTTGAATGGCAAAGTTGTAGGTAATGAAAAGATCTACAACTTCTGTATTCACACTTTTTTCACATAACCTCAAAATTTATGTGAAAATTTCAAAAAACCAAGTTTTTGGTTTTTTATTTTTATCTTTTACAGAAGAAAAATTTTTTTAACGAAATTTGGTTAGAACTTACCTTTTCATGTCTCAATTACACTGTAATTTATTTGACTTGAAATATCTATTTTTCCACCTTATTTTGACTCAACATCGAAAAAGCACCCTAATTTTCAATCGAAAATTCTCCTGTCGAAATATCAGCTTTATTAAAAAAGTTGGTGTGCTTTATGTTTGTTGAAATCTCTACTTTCCGATGGTGTATACACTACTATAGTAAATATTCTCAGAAAATGCAAAAAATCGAAAAAAACTCGAATTCGAAATTTTAATTTGGCAGAAAAATGAAAAAGTGGAAGAGATCATGAATAAATATTTGCGCTATGTAGGAAAACATTACACAACAAGCAGCTTTATTGTTTTTGATGGGTACCTCGAAATTGAAAAATCAGTTACTATCACAACAGTACCAGCAGTTAATTCAACTAAAAGAGGAGAACGTTGTCGTGGAAAAACCTCAGACAATATTCCAGAGTTCGATTATCAAAATTATGTAAGCATCAGCATCTTCTTCTACTTGTTTACAATAAAATCCTTGTGACTGTGATCTTTTCATTAACGTTTTTCTTATTTTGTCCTTATCCTTTTCGTTAGATAAAATGGTATTTTTTTATGGTTTTTGATAATCGAACTCTGGAATATTGTCTGAGGTTTTTCTACGACTACTTTCTCCTCTTTTAGATGGCTTAACTGCTGGAACTATTGTGACAGTAACTGATTTTTCAATTTCGAGGTAAACATCACAAACAATATAGCTGCTTGCTGCGTAATGTTTTCCTACATAGTGCAAATATTTATTCATGATCTCTTCCACTTTTTCATTTTTCTGCCAAATTAAAATTTCGAATTCGAGTTTTTTCCGATTTTTTGCATTTTCTGAGAATATTTAGTATAGAAATGTATACACCATCGGAAAGTAGAGATTTCAACGAACATAAAGCACGCCAAATTTTTCAACAAAGCTGATATTTTGACAGGAGAATTTTCGATTGAAAATTAGGGTGCTTTTTCGATGTTGAGTCAATTTAAGGTGAAAAAATAGATATTTCAAGTCAAATAAATTACAATGTATTTGAGAAAGATAAAAATAAAAAACCAAAAACTTGGTTTTTTGAATTTTTCACATAAATTTTGAGGTTATGTGAAAAAAGTAAGAACACAGAAGTTGTAGATCTTTTCATTACCTACAACTTTGCCGTTTGACTTTTTTCCATAAGACTTCTAGTTTTTCCGGAAATCAAGATGAATCGTTTTTTTACCCTTAAAAACTCTTCCCCTTCCCGACCTCAGATCGCCCGTAAATTATTTTTTCTTTTATTTTTATTATATTCTCCTCCTTTTCCAATGAGTTTCATCCTACTATTATTTTTTTTTCACTTTTTATTATTTTTAAAGGCTTCTACCCTGGTCTAGATAGTCTTGATATACTTACGAGTTTGTGAAGAAAAATAACATAGAGATATTCCGCTCTTTCCTCAAAACTCAGTTCAATCCCCTCCTCCTAAAAAGTGTAACATGATCTCTGTAAGGAGAGCAACACACAAACCTCATTCTGAATTTTGAGCAAATTGTCTTTGTCCTTTTTATGGATAAAATTATAGTAAACCACACAACAATAATCAAACATTGGATATATCAGCGATTTCACAAGTTGTAATTTGATACTCTCATCCAGCTCATACTTATGCATCTGCAAACCCTTCAGCTTCACGAAGCAATTCTGTTTAATAGTTACACTATGCTTTCTGAAATTTAGTTCACTGTCAAACCAAACACCAAGATTCTTCGCCTCAGTAACCCACGGTACACTCTCCCCACCGATCATGACTCGAGAGATTTCTGTATAATTCGATGTAGAGCGCATTCTACCGTGAATAAGAAGCGCCTTTGACTTTTTAGCGTTGAGTTTTAAAGCATTTTTACCACACCATGTTGTTAATTCATCTAACTCATCATCATTTATTATTCCGATAGTTTCAGCAAAATCCTCAGGTTTACAAGTCAAAATCATCCGCGTAGAGATGGTTATAGCAGAACTTGAAAATATCAGGAAGGTCGAATGTTTAAATTGAAAATAAGAGAGGTCCCAAATTACTACCCTGGGGTACTCCGTATCTGACATAACTGAAGTCCAATATATTGCTCTCGATTTTGACAGCTTGTCTTCTATCACTTAAGTAATTACTAAACCATTTCAAAACCATTACATCAAAGCCTATATATTTCATCTTAGAGTTAAGTAAGAAATGTTTCACCAAATCAAAAGCTTGACTTTGGTCAAGTGATATGAGAATAAACAGCAACCCATTATCTAAGGCATATGCAATTCTGTTAGTTACACTTAAGAGAGCAGTGCTCGTGGAATGATTTGGTCTGAATCCTGATTGCATGATCGGAAGTATGTTGTACTTTTCCAAATAACCTCTCGGTTGCTGAACTACAATCCTCTCAAATATTTTTGACAATACAGGAAGGAGACTTATTGGTCGCAAATCTGCATAAGACTCTGGACAACGTTTTTTAGGCAGTCGTAAAACTAAGGCTGATTTCCAAACATCAGGGTAGACACCAGTAGAGAGTTGAGCACATGACACAGAAACTCACAGCAATACGGTTATATCATCTTTATCACTCTTGAATTTATTCCATCTAGTCCAGCAGAGTCTGATCCTATTTTACCCACTTGCTTTATTACATCAATATCAGTGATTTTCGTAAAAGTAAAAAGTTTTCATTCAGTCTATTAGAACTAAAGTAATTAATGAGATCTATGTCAGACTTTGGATTGCCTACTTTATCAATGAAGAAGCTATCTATTTAGTTAACATTTTTCAAATTTCTCGGAATTTCAGTAGTTTTTCCTTTACATACTCCATTTTGTTTTAACTTTGACCAGATTTGCCTCGGAAAATTCTGTTTATTATTCAATTCATGTCTGAGATAAGCCTGTTTTTCCGCCGCAATGGCCCTTCCTACTTCATTTCTCAACTGAACAAAATATAGTCACTTTCACGCTTAGTTTTAATGTATTTTCTATGTGCTCTGTTCTTTACCCTTATCATAATTTTCAACGTATTCGTTATATAAGGTTTAAAGTGATGTGCTTTACCATAGGGTATTTTGATTTGTACAATAGGAGCATGCAGATCAAAGATTTTTTTTATAAATTCATTCAATATATCAACTTTTTTTTCAACATCATCAGTGTCATAAATACACTTCCAGGGCATTCTCGACGCATCAAAATTAAATCTTTCATTAGATATAGAGTTGAGTTTTCTGGTATTAATTGTTTTAAATCCTTTATTGTCACACTAAGGATGCAGAATACCATCATGTGATCAGTTAAATTATTCATGTCTACGGCATAACATTTTTGACTATTGAAACTGTCACTGAAGCAATCAAATCAATCAAGCTGGCACTTGTTTCGCTAATTCTAGTTGGCTCTGTTACCAGCTGAACAAGAGAGAAACTACCAAATACTTCTTTCAGATTTAATACATTCTTAGAATAACCCTTCAAGAAATCTATATAAAACCGCCAGGTAAAATAATTCCATCAGAACTCATATACAACATTTCAAGAGCACCATGCAGTTGTTCAATGAATCCATCGATGCTTGATGAAGGCGGCCTATAAACAACCCTAGTAGCACACTTCGTCATTATGACGTCTTTTTCAAGTCATTTTTAGGCATACTTTACGTCATATTGACCATCCAAATGACGTCAACATGATCTTAAAAAGACGGCACTTTGTCATGTCAAAATGACGTCATTGTTAGACGTCATACTGATGTCGTTGATAGACGCCATACTGACGTCGTTATTAGACGTCACTGATCAAAAAGTAAACGTCATTTCCCATAAAATAGTAAAATGCACCTTATGCAAGGCACAGTTTCAAAAATATTAGTTTGACATCAGAGCAGAATGACCAATTTAGAATTTCGGTGGAAGGAAAATAGTTCATGTCAATAAAAGTAACCTTTAGTGGTACACAGGTTGAATAAAAAGTGTGTACTACTTTTTAATGACTAAATTAAAACAAAACCATAAATTTATAATTATCAAATATTTATTGCAATATCTTCATAACATAATACATCTAAATATACTGGGAAGAAATCCAACTCTTTTATTTACTGCAGTATTTCATCAGAAAGTATTTCTCCGGGAATGCGATTGAACAAAGTAATTTGCAATATTTGCCAAAGACAAAATAATAAATATATTGATTGAAAAAACAAACTGCAGCTCTTATAATGTCAATCTATAAAAAAATACAATTTTCTCTCCAAGAAACTTGATAAGCTAACAAATTCAGTATTTATTAATTGGGATGTTCCAAATATACAAAAATAATTAAATTTCCAATCTTTGTGTAGTTACAAAGAAGGAAGCTACTTAAAATGTTGTACATGTTATATGCCACTATCAACTGGTCGGTTTGTTTGTCCTCTTTCAACAGAGGTATGTCATTACACTTATTAGATAAACCACCCAAAGAAATTTGCTATTACAGTACATTTCACAATATTTCGTTGAATCGGTATCTGGTCTTAAGGATTTAATAATAAAAGTTTATAAATCCCTCATTGTACAGTAAACAGTAACAGATCCGTAGTCGGTAACATTCAGATACTAAAACTAAATATTATTTTACCAGTCAAACATTTCAGTTATAAAATCATCATACTATTATGCATTATCTTGATTCAATCATGTTGGTATTAAGTTAAAACGAAATACCTTGGAATGGATTATACAAGATTTTTAAAAAAATACCCTTTTCCTCACAAATTTATCTATTAGAAGATGTCCTTTTTTAATTACCTCATAAAAGCACCCTTATTTATTTTTATTAGATAATATCATTAATCTGTCTTACAAGAATACAAAATGAGATGACCCATTTCAACTGGATAAGACTGTGTGAATTACAGGAAATGAAACCCAACAGTTTTCAACTTCACCCGGAAATACTATACACTTCATACTTATCTGTTGCTTAGACCAAATTAGAAGATTATCAGATAAATCTGATAAAGTAAAAATATTCAACTCCTCGGATTTCAAAGGATAATCATAAAGAGATTTGTAAGTAGCAAACTGCTTTCCAACAATTAGAGTATCAGAATTATGGGTAATAATGCTATGGATTTCAACGACAACGCTATCTTTCATTAAACAATAGGAATCAGCTCTTGAATGAAAATATGTACAAAGAATAAAACTTTCAAAATTTAGAATTTTGAATTGTTGAATTGTGGCTAAGTCATTGAATTGTACTACAGGTCCAATATCATGCTCCATTAAATGTAATGGTTTCTTGTTTTTAGCGATCTTTTCACCTTCCAAAGAATGTATTTCCAGTAGTCTTCGACACACTTGTTGTAAAGATTTATTATAGGATCGTAACAAACGTTTTAATTGACCCAAAAAGTTTTCAAAGGGAAAGGCAGAGAACATATCAACTGGACCAAACCTGCGCACATCATCTACTAAATGACATAACATATGTACATTATATACCAAAAACTCCTGACCATACAGCTTATCACAATGACTCACGAAATTATTTAATAAAGTATTTGGAAAATCATAACCAAATTTAGATAGAAGTGAATTAGAAACTAATATCGACATAGAAACATGGAATAAAAGGAAATTTTCATACAATGCTTTATCAATCATATGACCAAGAATAAATGGTCCCAAGTATAGCAAGAAAGTTCTAAACTCTGTTGCCTTCCATCTTGGAAGTTCATCCAATCCTCTTGCTTTTCTATTAAACTCCCTAGGGATGAAAGGTTTTAAGGACACAAGAACTTTAGACAAACCTTTAACTGTATGACCAGAAAACCTAATTGGTAACTTACATACCAGCTAACCAAACATTCAACAACTTTTTCATCAATCCTAAGCAGCAAGCATGCATATAGTCAACAGGAAAACAAGACACCATTCCAATATTCAATCTAAGCAATGGTGAAACTCCAGTGTGGTGTTCTTCATCTTGCTGATTGACAAACATTTGATCTGTTCTTTTCAAATAAGATGTGCTCTTCAAAATAATCCGACCATTTATATACTAACCTGGTTCAAGACATTTATCACATGATGAATAGCCTCCATGAGATTTAATCTTCTTAATAAATGCCCTAGCTGGTGCATCACATATGAAACTATGGACAGAAATTCTATATTCTGTTTTATTATAAACAAAGCCATTCATGGACAGATTATTAACTTCATCTATAAACTGTTCAAAAAACGATTCCAAGGGAGATGGTTTAGATTTGCCACAGAAAATTGCCACTGCAAAAATTTGATCAACTTCAATATTTTTTACACAGGCCAAAATAGGCCAGAATTGTACAGTTGAACTATGAAATAATGGAAGACCATCAACATTGAAACTAATGTCTAAATTATTACCACGAAAATTATTTATCGAAAGAATTCTACACAAATTATTCTTTAAGCCCAAATAACATAACTCACCATTCTCAAGATTAATCATATTAAGGCGTTTTGGTGTCATTAACATAGTTCTAGCATCTGAGGGCAAGTTTGAATGATATGGTTTTAATATTTTCAACAGACCATTTACTGCACAGTGTGAGACTTTAAATTCAACAGCCCAAGATCTCAAGTGAGACAGAAGTGTAGGTTGCTTTAAACCAACAAATTCGGTGGTTTCGTTTTCTGAATTATAAGTATGTGGTTCCATTTCTAAATTGCATGTAGCTGGCATATTTTCTAAATAAGTGGTTGCTTCATCACCATCATGTTTATTTCTTCTTTGAGAAATATTTTGATTTGGCAAACCAGCAGTTCCAGGAAAATCCACAGTTTCATTAATATTATCAATAACAGGCAATGTAGATGTAGATGAAACACCGCTAATGGAGGCTTCATCATAAGAAATTTGACAGTATGCAGAAGAATTGGATTTCTTGCCAGTTCTACAATGTATTTTATTTACAGTACTAGCTATTCGTCGAAGACGTTGCCTTTCTCCAACAGCGGTTTTTAATTTGAATTTAATTCTCTTGTCTAGCTCCATGTTTCTTTATGCGTTCAGTTGCATGCTTTAACCAGACTTTAATGGATTCTTCAACATCTCTATCTGTACTCTGAGGAGATGATAACTTCACAGCATCTGTAAATAAAATATATATTTTCCAGAATCTATACTTTTCATACACCACTAAAGCTACCATTCAGTGGGAATATAGGTATCTATTAACAAGAGTACACCGTCAGATCTTCCATAGATTTTCCAAAATTTCAAAAATTCAGTAAATATATCACTTTTTGTTGAATGTAGATATAATTTGAGAATATGGGTTCAAAACTGTATAAGGCGTTATAATAGTATAAATCTAATATTCTCTGATAGGTACGTAATAATATATTTGTAAATTCTTAATATAAATGCAAAAAATAGATCTCTGATAAAAATCAAAACTCCTTAACCTCAAAAATATGCTTACCAATTAGCATGTTTTTCAAAATCAAATCCAAAAATGGGCGTTTGTTACTCCTTTTGCCATAGTAACTAAATGTGCTTGCAACAACATCTTTAAATAGGTATTTTAATATTCTATTTGTCCTGGTGACTGTGTCCTTACCACCCAGAGTTGATAAATAAGAAACCTGAAATATTTATAATAAGGTATGATACAATATTTAAAAACAAAGAATATTACCAAATCATTAGAATGTGAGTCACTTTTTCTCAAATCTTCCTCTAATCTATCAAGTTCATCTAGGGTCTTCAACGGTAACTCCACACTCAGATTTGGACGTGTAGATGTTGGCTTTAATATCCTACTATCTTGCTTCCGAATCCACTCCAGTATTTCGTTGTTCTGCTCTTTTATAGTGGCACCCAGTGAAATAAGTTTACCTGTAAATATTTGTTCACCTCAGTATGCCAATTGCATTATAAATAAAAATAGAATTACTTACTTAGGTATCTTTTCTGTATCGCAACTAAACACAGAAGTATTAGTTCGGCTTTGAGATTGTATGATGATGGCTTCTACTGTTTCGGATACGCTAGGATTACCTTAAAATTCAACAAATATTTATATCAACACCTCAATAATATGAACAGCTTACTTCTTGGCTACTTTACACTGGGTGGCCTTGGTAGATTTGATGTACTTTCTTCTTCATCTTCAGATGAAATTGGATATCTGGTATTTATCTTCCTTTTCCTTTTTTGGCTGATCTCTTCTTCGGATTCAAGATTTGAGGTGAGTTCAGCCTCTCTCTCTTTTGACCTAACTTTTGCTAGATCATCTGAAATACAAATTACAAAAATATGGCCATTTAGGTTTTCAAATAAATTTTTGTCACAGATACAAATCAATAGGCACAAAAAGTTTGTTCGAAAACATATATTTTATAAGAAAAATAATTAGTTTTGAATAAAAAAATATCTGGGGTTGTACTCACCACTCTCATAAAAAATTCTATGAATTTTATAAAGATTCCAGGTTTCTGTATTTATAGGAGCACAATTTCTTAAAGCTTTATCAAATTGATATTGATCCTTAAATGGTAGCCAGAAGGCCTCTTTCTTTCTAGGAGTTAACCAAGAGCGGTGTGAAGCTGATATCCCTCCACCATCATTTTTATCAAATTCAACAAGAACATAAGCCATTGAATGAATAATACCTGTAACAAAAATCAACGTTGAAATTATAGTCTATTTTAGCTTTACATCAGATCTTTAATTTTTCAAATCATATAAATATTTAGTCTACAGAACAATTAATAATAAATAATTGTTTCAATATATCTTATAAAAATTAGGTGAGGTTGGGGCAATGTGAACTATCTAAGATAAAAAATTGTATAGCCTCATTATTAAGATGAAATTTGAAATTGTAATGAACTCACATTGTTCAGTGAACCTTGTACTATCATTATGAACTCACCAGACTTCATTTTTAAAACTTGTTTGTTAAAAAAAAAAAAAATCTGAACACATAACTGAACTGCATGGTACTACCAACTTAAAAATACGAGTACTTGAAATATTAACATTCTGCACAAAATTCACATTTAAATGCCTCGTCATCTTCAGGGTCCAATCCTGCGCAGGCTTCATGAGCCCATCTTAAACATCCGCAGCAGCGCACCCAACCTTCTTCGGCCATTGATGTTGAGTACAATAAAAACATTCTGCATCGTGGTCTCCCTCGTCTGCATCTTCATCTACAAATTTTTTTTCTGCTTTCCTTTATCTGATTTAGAAAGACTGTTCTCAGACTCTACTTTTTGTTTCTTTGGTTCATTTTCTTGATTATCAATTTTTCTTTTAACTGTTTCCTTTTTCTTTGCTTCTTTTTCCTCTTTTATTTTTAGTTCAGCTTCTAACTCCAATTTATAAGGACTAGATGTTAGTATTGCTGCTTTGCCCTTTTTATTTTTCCGAAATGGTTTATTATTTGAGTTAGTAGTCTTTGGAAGAGGACGAATGTCGATAGGACTTTCTGACCCAAAACTACTTTTCCTTTGGTTTTCTGTAGAGCGAAGACATGCTGATGCTGAAGGAACTTCTTTTTCCAGCTTAGATTGTATGGGCTGTGATAGAGTCGTGCCGGCAGTAGATGTTGAAGCCGTTGCTTCTTTATAGTTACAGTGTGAATGATCGTTTGAAGTAGATTCTGTAGGAGGCGCTTCATCCAACTTACATTGTGTGAGCTTCGATAAGGTGCTCCCTGCAGTAAAAGTTGGAGAAATTATTTCTTCCTTTTCAGATTGTGGCAGTTCGTTTGTCGCTAGATTTTTGTCAGTAACAGCAGACAAGGCAAAGTCTGAATCTGTGAAAATATTTGGATCATAGGGGACTAATCCACACTTTTTAAAAGCGTTAATAGCCGTTAAATGGTTTGCTGCTTGTAAGTACGCATCACCAAAAATTTTGGCGATCTGAAAGACCGTGACAACTCTGCCTGGATGATTATTCAAAAACTTTTCCAGAGCCATATCGTAGTAGCGTGCTAATGGGGCCATGAAACCGACATCTCTTGGCTGCATACGATGAGTGCTGTGGGGCGGCAAGCAAATAATATGTACATGTTTAGTTCTGGCTATATCAATCACATCAATATTTTTTGTGTGGCTACTATGCCCATCTAAAATTAGTAAGACGGGATCATCGTCGGTGGGTTTCACCTGTTGAACGAAATGCTTAAACCAGACTAAAAAGATGTCGGTATTAATCCAGCCACTTTCACTGCATGCAAATATTGTTCTAGGTGGTGCGCCATCTTGGAGTTCGACCTTCATCCTTTTCCTTGCAAAAATTAATAATGGTGGTACAAAGTTTCCTGATGACGACATACAAATAACTGCTGTGGTGGTTCCACTTCTATCTGCAGAGGTGAGACGGCCAACTTGCTTCCTTCCTTTTTTAGCTAATATTTTACTGTAACATTTTGGAACAGTGCCTAGCCCGGTTTCATCACAATTGAATATTCTGGTTAATGCGATATTTTTAAAATCCAAAACGTTTTTGTATAGGTCAAAAAATTGCTTGACATTATGGCGGTTAAAGGCTTGAGCCCTTGCAGCAGAAGTCGACTCGGATTTGCGCAACGAAATATGGATGACGGTTACGAAATCCATAAGTCCAATCAAGGCCAGCTAGTCTTTTGCTGTTATTAAATGTATGCTCTATCTGATTTTTTTCTGCTAACTGGAAAGCAAGAGAACGAAGGTCAAGCAATGTAATGCCAAAGAACCTGGTTTCCATATCCAGAATATAATTTTCCAATTCTTCCTCCTGTTGTTTGGTAAACACAGGTTTATAAAACCCCAAACCTTTTTCGTTGGGTAAAATTCTTTTATTTTGTTCCTTACATCGTCGAATTGATGTTGCTTTTGGAATATTAAAACATTTACTTGCCTCCAAATAGCTCATTTGTCCGCTTTTGACTGCTTTAATAGCATTTTTCATTGCAACAAGTGACCATGTTTGTTTCTCCGTTTTTCTTCTATAATCACGGACCATCTTGACTAGGCACCTGAAAACAAGGAAAATAAAATTGGATATATAAAAATGTACTTGGGGTAATGTGGACCACTAACGGTTCAATTTGCCCCACATAGACAATAAATTGAACACGTGTAGTTTATATTCAATGTTTATGAAAAATCGTAACATTGCCGTTTGGCATATATTAAGCACACTCTAAACAACGTATGGAGACTAAAAAATAGATAAAAATACACTTACTTACCAAGTAATTCTGATATAAAGTCAACACTTTTGTTCGACGATTCCGCAAATCACGTTTTGGCTCTAAACTCTGATAAACAATCCTCTACGGCTGCCAAGTTCTTACTGAGTATAGGTAGGACCCGTATGCACATAAGTAGAATCGAATCTGTTGCATTTCTGCCGCTGTTATGAAAAAAACCTAGGTGGTTTACATTGGCCCCGTAGTCCACATTGCCCCAACCTCCCCTACAATAATGATAAAACCTACCTGATAACCATGAAAACATGAGATACAAAATATTCATAGAATGCGAGATGGAATATCGATATTATAGGTTTGGTTCCAACTGTACAACACAACACAATACTTGTAACTAAATTATGCAATGGATAATTTATTGAAACATGAAAAGAAGACACGTTCACAAATAATATCTAATAATCCAATCCGCCCTACTTATAACTGCCAAAACCACGCACCACGCTGAATGATATGGCATAACCCAACTTTTTAATCTTGCCTAAGCATCAGAATCATAGATAACCTATCAGAATCGTTCGTTTACCACGTTATATATACATCACTGATTGGCGCTTACGCCGCCTACCCCAGCTGAGATCATAGTTGTCTAATGTGATAGGCTATAATGATTTGTAGCGCGAATTTCAAATTGAATTCAGTAACATAAATAATATATGAAAAGATAAATAGGTACCTCTATAGATATTCCAAGAATTTTACTATTCACCTGTAAATTAAATTACAACCAAGAATACTAAACATATTATGTATCAGATAATAAGTAAAATTTATTTAATTTCGATTCATTTATTGTTGAAAATTTCTACTTTACAACTTACGTCAACTTGACGTTATCACAAGAGTTACCTATTGACGTCACTAAAAATGACGTCAAAATAACGTTTTTATGAGAACGACAAAATGACGTCACGAAAAATGACGTTTTAAGTACGTACTATTTTCGTCAAATGACGTCGACGACGAAAAATGACTTAAAAAAGACGTCATATTGACGAAGTGTGCTACTAGGGAACAGCTATACCAAATTTCACAGAACATGATTCCATATAAGAATTAACAAGCACGATCTCCAAATCACTTCCATTAACCATTTCCAATACGCTATATTTAATACTGTTTCGCCATTACATCTATCTCAAGGGAATTAGATACGGCATCAACAAGAATTGCCTATTTTGCATTGTTCGAATCTCATCTTCGTTATGGTCTTCCCTTTTGGGGTTCATGTAATTCTTCACAACTTGACACCATTCTCAAATTGCAGAAGAGAGCAATTCGTTACATGTTTGTACTGAAAAATAGGGCTCATTCAAACCTTATTTCAGGAAAAATAGAATTTTGACGCTTCCTTCTTTATATTTACTTGAACTTGTGTTCTTGATTCATAAGTATTTTCATGCCGTACCCTTGGTGTCACAGCACGGGTATTCCACCAGATCTTCGGGACATCATGTTTGCCTCCCTATTCCTTCCTCTGAATTAACAAAAAAGTCCATCATTTACAATGCTAAAAAAATTTACAATCACCTTCCAGAGGAATTAAAATCTATAACTTCCTTGACTAATTTTCGGAAACGAACAAATCTCATTTTCTTGATAGACCTTATTACTCTATAGAGAACTACATTTCTGAGCACTGATTGATAGATATGACCAAATTGAATCAGCTTCGATTGAGGAAGATTTATTGTGAAGTTTGTATATATTTTTTTATGGAAATGTGGTGTGATTTTTATTTTTAGGTATTACATTGTTTAGTTTGTATATTGTTTTGATTGATGTGTGTTTATTTTTAAGTTTTACATTATTTAGTTACTATTTATTTTTGTGTCGCTTTGTCAATGAAATTTATTATTTTAAGACAATAAAGCATATTTGATTTGATTTGATACTTTTCCTCAAGTACAATCCAACACCACCACCGATGCCACTACGGTCAAACAGGACAAAATTAAAGTTAGGCAGACAAAAATCTTCACTAGAATGACTTCCAGTTAACCAAGTTTCGTTCACACCCATGACATCAAGATCGTGATATTTCACGATATCTCTAAATGAGTTGAAAAATTTCACTATGGGTCTAATGTTTACATGTCCAACTTTGAAGTTTAGTTTTTTGTCTTAGAAATAATAGGTTTTCCGTTTTTACAAGCAATAAATAAGTTTCTCTCATCATTACTTCCTCTTTCATCCATTTCAGTTTTCAACTTTTTGTAATAAGCACGTTGGATCTTTCTGATCCGCAGCAACTAAAATATCCAGCTTCAGTTCCTTCAGTTTTTTTTATTTTTTAATACGTTAAGTACATTCTGTGAGGAATTTAAAACAATTCGTAAGGGCCTTATCGAACCACGCATGCATGATTGAATCCTTCAATGAAATCTAATACTGAGAAAAACTTTTTACCCTTCAATTTAAAACTTAAACCATCAAGTGTAGGTAAAACCATGGGTTTCTTAAAAATTATCTTGTTGAGATCTGACGGATCAAGACATAACCTTATATTTCCGTTTTTCAACAATAACTATTCTGTTAACGCAAGCATTCTCATGAATATTATCAACTTCAACGATACATTTCCGATCTTCCAATCTATTCTATCCTTTAATAGTTCGAGCAAACAGGTAGCCTAGGAGTAGGATGACAAATATGATCCTCTACATTTCTTGTAGGTATTTCTACTTTCCTTGGCAGCCTACCTATTCCCTCAAAAACTTGACTATTGTTTCTCATAAATTCATCTTTTCCATAATTAACTACATGTACTCTTCTCACTAGATTTAACGAAACACATGCAGCTGACCCTAAAAGCATAGTAATAATAATAATAATAATAAGGACTTTATTGACTACGAGAGGCGAAGTCTAGCAAAGCTATTCTACTCAACCTCGAACTACAAAAAACAAAATATAATCAATGAAACAAAGTAACAAAAAAACAAACAAAAAAACAATATATATAAAAAAAGAAAAAGAAGAAAAAAATTAAGAATCTATATAAAATGAAATGAAAATAAATAATCAATGGAATAAAACAACTCAATGTGAAATGAAATACAGACAAATAATGAACCAGACACGAAATAAAAAACTGAAACAAATCGTAAATTATTAGGAGTAAATGAGAATGTAAACATTGAATATAAATTGACAATAACAAACTAAAGTTCATTCATTAGGTAGCCCTGAATAAAAATTAAACAGCTATTTGTGCAGATAGAAGTCTCGATCTGATCTTCTTCTTGAAACTATGTAATGAGAGTTTTTTAATATTCCTAGGTATCTTATTATTATATATAGCTATAGAATTATATGAGAAAGATCTTTCAAGGATAGTTAGGCGAAACCTAGGGAGGTGGAGAGTATCCCCATGTCTAATATTAACAGCATGAGAATTACCTCTGAAACTCAATCCACAATGAAGATAAGAAGGCATTCCAGATGATAGAATTCGGTGGACTAAAGAACTCATATGAAAAAAGAAAACCTGGTTCATTCTCAGCCACCGTAGTTGATCAATCTTAGCCGAAATCCTCTCATATTTGCATACTCTGAATACAAACCGACAACATGAATTCTGAATGCGCTGTAATCTATTCCTCGGAAATTGATCCAGACAAGGATAGATAAGGACCAGACCATAGTGCAGAATCGGCAAAATTAGCGTTTCTACAAGTTTTTTACGCATCTTAAAATTCAATATGCTAACATTCATATACAGAGTCCTAAGAGACATGTAGCATTTTCTTACCAAAAGCAAAATATGATCACGAAACAGGGTGGCCAGAATAGGCGATTCATCGCAAATTGGGCTACATTTAAATTTAAATTGCGACAAGAAATTTGGCAATATCGCAAGTCGCAAATTGGGCGATTAATTATGCCGTGAATTGCGCCTTCATACTCTATATTTTGTTCATATTTGGTCACTTATCGTCTCGACGATATTTGCATTCGATTATCGATCCATTCTCTTTATTCGGCACTGGTTGGGTTTTGTGGTGGCATCACTGAGTCAACTACTGTCACTTGCTCTTGCTAAGAAGAAATACCTGTAGGGAAATGTCAAAGCACGGTAAATTCTATATACCGTGATGTTTGGTGAATCGGTCCCTGATAACTTCTATTAGTTTTTGGAGGAAGGATATAGATTTAGAAAATGCAGCCAACCAATTCATGTTGAAGGTTTAGCTCTATTTGCATTTACTCTTCTAAGCTTACCGTCATCCAATGCATTTATAGAGAGGATATTTTCATTGATGAATATTGTTAAATGTAAAATTCTGAACAAAATGATGCTAAAAAATGTTAAAATCAGTTGTGTCTATTAGATCTCAGTTTGCAATAAATGAGATTTGCTGTGAAGAATTTTAGGGCCTAGCAAGGCTATGTATGCAAAATTTAATTCTAATATGTATCTACAGCAGAACCAATCCACGACTTCAACCACGGACAAAGATGATAATGATGTTTTGTGAACAGTTTATAAAGAAACAAAGATATTTGTAACAGAATCGTGGTTTTGATTTAAATAGTAATTCACGTAAAAAGTCCCGAAAATACCTACTATTGTTTTTTTTGGACGAGTAGGTAATATGTTGGGTGCAGTATCTTTTGTGCGGTTGCCGTAAAAATTATTATTGCGATTTTGGGCGACAAATTGGCAGCAAAACACGTATGAAATAACTACTAGAATGAGTGAATTTTATATGCAAAAACACTTGTTGCCAATATTTCCCCGTTCGCGACATGTCGCAACCACGGTTGCGCTTTTGGGCGACTAATCAGCGTCTAAAGTGCGACACGGCTCTGAAAAATCTGGCAACCCTGTCACGAAAACGTAATTGATCATCCATAATGATTCCCAAATTCTTAGCAGAATTACTTTGAGAAAGACCCACGCCATCCAACATAATAGAAACATTCTCATGTACCATCGACCTTTTAGCACTCGAGCTGAATAGAAGTAAAGTGCACTTAGAGGGATTCATCCTAAGATTGTGTTCCTTCGAGATACAAGCTATGCCTTCCAGATCCTGATTTATATATGTAGAAGCCTCTGCAGCCCTCTCCGAAACGAAAGGGAAGTACAACTGGGAATCATCCGCAAATGCATGATACTGAAAATGATTCAACCCCATGAACAGGTCCGCTGTGTACACCAGGTAGAGAATTGGACCCAATATCGACCCCTGGGGCACAACTGATGTAACAGATAGTGCCTCAGAGTAGGAACCATCGATTTTAACAATTTGCTTTCTCCCATTGAGATAGGATTCAAAAAATTTCACAGAGTCAACATCAAAGCCAAAATAACAAAGCTTGGTACACAACATCCGATGGTCAATTGTATCAAATGCCTTTGAAAAATCTAGTAAAATCATGGCAATAGAAAGGCCCTGATCAAGGAACCCTATGATATCATCAATAATCTTCATAAGAGCCGTAGTCGTACTACACCCCTTTCTGAAGCTTGATTGCAGAGGAGAAATAATTTTATTCGTACATACGTAGTCGTTAACTTGAGTTGTTAAAACTTTTTCTAGAATCTTCGATAACGAAGGAAGAATGCTAACAGGGCGTAAGTCATTGAGAGACTGAGTGTTAGGAGATTTAGCCAAAGGATGTATGATCGCGTACTTCCAACTACTAGGAAAAAAACCATGTTCGAAACATGAATTCACAATATGGGTAATGTGCGGAACTATTAATGGACAGCAAAGCTTCAACATCTTGGCAGAAATTCCATCCGAACCAAGAGCGTTCGACCGGAGTTCCATCACGTGCTTAAATATTCCTTCCGGTTCAACGAGCCGAATATGAAAGCTCAAATTCTCATCAAATCTTTTCGAGCCATAATATTCAGATGCTGCTCCACAATTATCGTAAGGACTATACACTGACGCAAAATGAGCATTTATATCATGAACATTTCTGAGTGATGAGGGAATATCATGATGCTTCTTATTCCTCAGACCGAGATTGTTGACAGTTTTCCATAACTGCTTCCCATCATGCAGTCTGGACTGATAATCGAGGTAAGCAGCTTTTTCAGAGCGGACAGCAGAAGTAACAAAATTTCTTAAATCCTTATAATACAAGAAATCATTAGCGGACCTAGTTCTCTTATAACGTGACAATGCACGATTCCTAAGTTTCATCACAGCCCGAACATTATCTGTTAACCAAGGTGCATACGGCTTGCTTATCCTTGATGTTATGAAGGGTGCATGTTTATTAAATAAAGATACAATAAGTTCACTGAACAAGGATACCTTAGAGTCAATATCCTGAACATAAAAAATATCATCCCAGTGCACACTCTGTAGATCAGAATAAAATTTAGCTGCGTCCAAGTTATTGAAATCCCGATAAGTAATAATACGAGGTTTCATTTTAAGAACCATTAAATTGACAGAGCAATAGATCAACTGGTGGTCCGATATTGTATTATCTAAAACACCAACCTGAGAAACCATTTCAGGAATATTAGTAAATATTAAATCAATTAAAGATTCGCTAGTACTGGTCAGTCGAGTTGGTTCATTAACCAACTGCTTGAACTCATACGACAGTGCACATTCACTCAGTTCATTACTTTCTAACTGATTTATATTAAAATCGCCTAAAATAAAAATTTTATTGAACTGAGGAGATACATAGGACAAAAGATCTTCAAAAAATTCCATGAATAAAAACTCCGTGTTAGGTACCCCCATAGAGTGAGATGGAGTTCTATACATGATTCCCACCACAATAGTCTCCCTATTCAACTGTATATGAACCCACATGTGCTCAACAGGAGCAATACTCTCATAATCAGATCAAATGCGTTTGACTTTAAGATTTTGCTTACAATAAATACCTACTCCACCACCAGGTCTGCCAACTCTATCCTGTTTCAAAAATTTATAATTTGGTATTTGTACAGCCTCTAAGGGAGAACCCTCACTAAGCCAAGTTTCTGTAACACAAACTATGTCATAATTGCAAGAAACAACCAGATCTTGAAATTCATCAAAATGAGAAAAAAGAGATCGCACATTAAGATGACAAATTTTCAAAAAATTATTTCGTGTGCTAGTCATAATTAATTCTTAATTTAAATGCCTTCACATTACTCAGCATATACGGACAATTGACACTGTTTACATTATGTGCAACATCGACCTTAACTCTAGATTTTACATTTAATTCCTTACAGTTGCTGCAGCAAATTGAGTCAGATTTACATTCATTCCGACTATGAGATTCCGAACAATTAGGACACACAGGATCTTTATTGTAACATTCTTTCTTCAAATGACCATATCTCCAACAATTGAAACATTTATTCAAACTATAGTGCTCCCGAATCCAAAATTTCCTCCAGGAAACCCACAAAAAACCGTTGTTGGTAATATATTTGAACACAGATGGACTACACTCCAAAATCAGATTATATACATTCTTATATTTGAGTTTAGTTATATATTTTATATCATTGGGAGAGCTTACACTCAAATTATTACCTTGTATGATATCCTTTATCAGGCTTTCGCTAGATGCGGAATCCGGGTCTACACCGAAAACCATAATCCTGGGGTTGAATTTTTTGGGCTCAGAAACTTCAAAACTAGAGGATAAACATTGATTGAGGTCATCCTTCAAGTTATTAAGAGAATCGATATCATTACAATTGATCAACAATCCATTTTTTAGTAATTTAGTACTAAGCACATTAGCATTGATAGCACCAGGCTTTACTTTGGACTTGACAAAATTTTCAACCATTGTATTAGTTATAGCCGAATCAGTCGAACGAATAATTAAAGGGAGAGGTTTCGATACATTATCAATATTTACTCGCACACTTTTTGTTTCGGCTACTGCGACGGCGAATGTTTTATAGCCTGAATTAACTGAAACGGTCCGCTTCAAATTATTCTTTTCAGCGTATCTTTCCTTCAAAAGATTATTCGAGAATTCCATTTCTGAGACATACTTATTTAAAAGATCTTTTTCCCTCGTAACACACTCCAATTCTTTACGCAATATAATATTTTCAACATCATTATCTTCTTTTTCGATGATCTTTGAACAATTTTTGCATTTGAATTTTTTCATACATATAACTCGGTTAACTAGGTTGAAACACTTCGAATGTAAAACTGCATCGCACTCACCACTGCTACATTTTATTAAATTTGAATCATTTAGAACGGGTTTACTACATAGAATACACTTGTAATAGTTAATAACTAGACCCGATGAGGCACCGTCCGGATCGGTCGGCATCTCACCGTCGAATGAAGTATTTATATCGGTGACAACAAAATTTTCATAACATATTTTCTCTTTGAATAGAATTTTTAAATTTACAATTCCTATCACTTTAACCAATAATTCGCCACTGAATGACTGAACCTTAAAATCTGTGTCATACATTTCAACATTTAAATTCTTACCTACATTTTCAAAAATTTCTAGGCATTATACTAACATCTGCTCCTATGTCTAATTTACATTTTATGTTCTTGTCTTCAATCTTGATATATTCTCTCCATTCTGATCTATTAACATCAGTAGATTTCGCCACTCCACAGAATATCTCATTGGAACTGTCGCATTTGGCCTCTTCCACATTCTTGACTTTACAGCTCACTGCAAAATGATTTAAAATTCCACATTAAGAGCATCTCTTACCAAACGCAAGACATTGTCTGACTCCATGCACCTTCTGACATCTTCTACACTCAAATTTCTTACCCTTCTGTGAAAGTTAAAAAGATTGAATCACTTTCGTTGATTCTGGACCCATCATATTTCTAAGTAAAGAGAGCTTCATTTTGTCGGTTGGTTCATCTTTCCCAACACCTACTAGATAGTCCTCGAACATAAATTTCCAAGCTTCCCAGTCATTGGCAGCTGATTGTGCCCTTATTTCGAAATTTGGGGGTAGCTTTACCGCTTTGGATTCCATCTCCATGTGGCACAAACAAATCCTCGAATATTTCGGCAATACTCTTCTAAAATTTAAAATTTTTCACACTTCAAATGTAGTGCAATGACGACTGCGCCATGTTTTAAAATAAATATATATATATATATATATATATATATATATATATATATATATTATATATATATATATATATATATACAATATATATATATATATATATATATATATAGATATATATATATATATATATAAAAAATATATATAAATATATATATAATATAATTATATATATATATATATATATATATATATATATATATATATATATATATATATATATATATATATATATATATATATATATATTGTAGTAATGAAATATGCATGTAAATTCACATATTAGTCGAGGTTATTGTACACGAAGTATTACGACAGTGATTTCCGGAATTCACAGGTCATTGCAATGGTTCTAGTCTAATAAACCTCGAATTGTTATTGTTCCATATATTCGTTTATATATTATACATTAAAGTGCTGACTCGGCTGCGACGAACTTACGTTCAACATTGTCGTGGATCTTATAGAGAGTCCTACAAGAGTCTTTAAAGAGTCATGAGTATGAACCTCCAAATAAAGAAGGTTGAAAAGTAAAACCTTTGTTTTATTGAAAGGACCTACGACCATCCTCACATGGCGATCCTGCCAGTGCCATTATAAAAGGCAACTGAAAAAATAAAAGTTAACTTAGGAAGTTAGTGTTGTGATATCGGCTTCGTTTGAGTGAAAAAAAGAGTATCTTTTAAAACTAGGACGACAATGAAGAGGAAAAAAATTCTATCCAAAATGGAAAGAAAAGAATAGCGACAGGAATAATGACCTACGACCATCCTCACAATATATATATATATATATATATATATATATATATATATATATATATATATATATATATATATATATATGTTAACGGTATCCCTATACATCCCCTTTATGCACCCCATCATTCTGTATTTAACATATATATGTATATATATATATATATATTACACCTCTAAACGGGCGTTAGGGCACTAGACAGAATTTTCTTCTAATTATTTATCAACAAAACTAGTACCTAGGCGTAATTACCATCAATTTCCTGAAGGTAAGAAATTACGGACGGAACAGTAGGGTAACTACTTTTCCACAACCCAGTTTAAAAGTAGTGCCCTGTTGTCGAGATACTTTCGACTACTTAGTTACTTAGTTAATTTTATGAAAGAGTATACAAGTAATTGTAAGGCGCTACCTACTTTATAATGAAAGAAACAGTAGTAAAATATTTCAGGTCGTAGGAATTTGATCGCGAAGCAAGAAAAAGAACAAACTAATTGTGGCACAGGACAGTACCCAATGGTTCTGCAGTATCTTGCGTTTCAACAACAGAAGAATAATAACATCAAACTCAACAATACTTCAATATATTCGACAACGTTTGAGTGTTTCGAAATAGTTACAATAATACAATATTTCCTTCAAAGGGAGAAATTCTTTCACCACTAATACAATAACTTCAATATATTCGACAAAGTCTAAATCTTTCGAAATAATATAATACAATATTCCCTTCCAAAGGGAGAAATTCTTTCACCACTACTACAATTACTTGTCCCCAAAAATGGGGTCCGAAAATCCGTAGATTTCCGGGGAAATTTGCCTCAAGCCTGAGCTGAATTTTTACAGTTGTATAGATACAAATAATGATATAAATATGCTTAGTCCCCGTTAACCCTAAAACTAGAGTCCCTGATATTGAAGTGACAGTAAGTCTTGCAAACTTATGCGCAGATAAACACTAACCTGGTAGCGGCGTCTATGGCAGAGACGTTCGCGGCGAAGGAGTCAACTCACCCTACCTCTCGAATTTAGGAGTAACACCTCGCGATACCAAATCAGCAGGGTTCGACTGCCCTTTCACAAAATTCCATTGATCCCTATTACTCAAAGTCTGAATTTCACTTACTCTGTTAGCCACGAATGTTTTCCATTCCGAAGCTTCGCCTCTAATCCACGCCAATGTGATTTTTGAATCGGTCCAGTAAAATACGCGATTAAGATTTATTTCCAATGAATCATTTACTCTTTTTGTTAGATTTGCAAGTAAAACCGCACCACATAACTCTAATTTTGGTGAGCTTATAATCTTCAGAGTTCCCACTCTGGATTTTGCGCACAGTACATTTGAAAAATATCGCCCTGTAGAACTTACACAGCGGATGTACAAGGCTGCTCCATACGCACGCTCTGAAGAGTCAGAAAAGCCATGCAATTCAATGCTCACATACTCGGACAATAATGAGTGACGTGGATTGCGAATATTGTTTATTTCACTTAATTCATTCTGAAAATTAATCCATTTGCCCATTACAACTGTGGGAACATCTTCGTCCCAAGAAATTTTTAATTTCCATAGTTTCTGCATTATTATCTCAGCCTTATTATAATAGGGCCTAATAATCCTACCGGATCAAAAATCTTACAAATGATTGAGAGCATTAATCTTACTAATCTTTACTAATTGTTTTCAATTCAGTGAAATCTCTAAGGGAATATAGAATAACATCAGAGTTCGGATTCCAATAAATGCCCAGGTTTTTATTGTTTTCATTTGCTCCGATTGTTAATACATTTTTATCTAATTCGTTATTGACAAAAAATTACTTTAAAATCTCCTTTTCATTGCAGAGCCATTTCCTCAAATCAAATCCAGCTCCTGCTAATATTTGCGAGACCTCCCTCTGAATTTTCAGAATTTCTGACACTGTGTCCGCCCCTGTCAGCAAATCGTCCACATAAAATCACCCCTTATTATTTTACTAGAAATCGGAAATGCTTGCATGTTGTCCATTGCCAATTGCATGATGCATCTAAGCGCCAAATATGGAGCAGAATCAGTGCCGTAGCTGACAGTGTTTAATTGAAAGATTTTAAGTTTCTCGTCGGGATCTGTTCTCCACAAAATTTTTTGATAACATCGTTGTTGCTCTTCCACAAGGATTCGACGAAACACTTTGGAAATGTCTGCGCTGATGACATATTTATATTTGCGAAATCTCATCAAAATGGAAAATATATCATACTGCAAAGCAGGTTCAGAAAACTGTACATCATTGAGAGATAAACCGCTGTCTGTTATTGATATAAATTTTCAAAGGTAAATGTTCAGAAAACCATATATTATTGAAGAGGTAAGAACAAATGGCATGGAAAAAATAATTATTTTACAATAACCTATTGAGGGAGATTTCTGAGCAAAGCTTAGGTGAGATATTTACTAATTCTGGTTCTATGATAATACCTATTTAAAAAAATGATATCAGTTATATTGGGTTAGATTCAGATTCAGTTATTTGCTGAGAATTTTTGAGTCATTTGAATTCTCTAATTTCATATATAAATTAACAAGCGCATTTTTGATTGAAATTTGTCAATATTCTTTGATTCAAAAGGCAGATACCGATAATGGATTTATAACTATGAAACCTTGAAGCTTGATTTAAAAGTGAATATATCTTCTGAGCTCAATGGTTTTTCTTGCATCGAAAACCACTCGACATTTTGTGATAATACTAGAACTTTTGATTACGGCATGATGTGGCATATAATACTCACATTTATTTTCAGCGATTTCACTTATTTCAGTCATATGATTACATGACTTATATTCTTCTATGAACTCAACATAGTTTTTCTTCAATTCATAATTTTTACTAAATTTTCTCTCAATAGACTGAAAACTATTTAACGCTACTTTACGAGAATTTCCTGATTCAAATTAATTTTAAATGGTATACTGACAATGAACCTACCAGTGTCATCTCGTTTTGTCGTTTTTTCAAATTGTTGTTCAACATAATTTTCGAACTCAGAAAAATATCGAGTTTGAGCTTTGACTCTTCAATATTCCAAAATGTTGATATCTGTTCATTAATTCTATTATCGACATCGGTTGTTACTAGACTGAGGGATGTATTGGATTGTGAATTCAAATATAAATTTCCTGCTAAAATCCATCCAAACCTAGAGTTTTGTTATATTGGCATATTTTTACCCAAATGTTTTCGTTCTGGACATATGATTGACCAAAATACATGGGAGCATAATAATATATCTATTTGATTATATTCGTTGAAAATAGGATCAGCTAAATAAAATGTTTCAGGAATACTGAGAATTGATTCATCAAAAGAACTGTTTGGCAAGGTATCTATTATTTTCGGCAAAACAAGATAATTGATGTTCATCTCGAGATCATCATAACAGGACATTATTGAAATATGTACCTGATTACTAATACGTTCTAGTGAATGACCCACGCCCTTTTCTGAATGATTGATTTTTGTTCTTGCTAATTTCAATTTAGTGCAAAGTGCTTCAGTTATAAAGTGGCTTTGTGAGCCACTGTCCAGTAACGCTCTACATTCCTTAACTTCATTTCCATATTTCAACCGAATAATAGCAGTTGACAATAATACCTGTGACGCCACTGAAGACTCATCTCGCTTGAAACTGCAGCGCATTGCGAAGCAGATGAATTTTGGGTCTCGTAGGTACCCGAACCTATGTCAATTTTATTGGACTCATCTCCGCCTGCCGAATTACTATTGATTCTAGTTTCAGCTGTAGACATTTTTTCAAATTCATATGCAGTAATGAGTTATGTGGTTTACCGCATTTAAAACATTTTCGCGATTTATAATTCCACGAGTAATGGGACGATTTCAGACAATTTAGACGCAACTTCCTATTTTTAATTTCAGCGATTCGTTGTTCTATCGGTAATTCAAAAAAGTCTTCACATTTTTAAATGGCATGAGTCTTTTTACAATAATAATAATGCAAATCTCGACGCGAATCTACCTTTGTTTCAGTAGTACTTGCTACAAAACTACTGGAAAAGCTTTTCTTAATAGATTTATGGCCATTTCTTTCATTATTCGCAACCTCTAACTTCTCTAGTACTTCACACCTATCTTTCATAAATTTATTCATATCGGACATGTCTGGCAATTCCTTTTGATATTTATAGGATTCCCAATCTCTTCTAGTGATACTATCAAATTTGTCAGAATATAAATTATCAACCGATCCCAGGAATCGGTATTTTCTCCCAAATTTTTTAGTGGACGTAAATGCTTAGTTGTGGAGTCATATAGATTTTTGAGCTCTTTATGAGACTCTTTGTTGATAACCTTCAGCTCAAAAATTACCCTAATATGATTGTAAACCATTAAACTTTTGTTGTCGAATCTATCTGTAAGTAATTGCCATGCTCTCCTATAAATAGTTCACAGCAGATACATCAATCGAATGAATTTAATCTACCAAACCTTTTTCCAATGAGGAACGCAGATATTAAAATTTTTCTATGTCAGATCATCACTATCCACCAAAGCCTTGAAAGCATCCTTAAACTCTAACCAATTATTGTATTGACCATCAAATATTGGCAACATAATTGTAGGTAACTTTACTCTCGACTGATAACTTCCTGAATTAATAATCGCCCTACTGATGGAGCCCATATTTGACACAGAGCCCCGTGTTTAGAGGTATTTTCGGCTCTTTCGGCATTTGCATACGCAGTTTTACATAAAGCAACAATGCTATAATATTTCGTTTCAAACTGTTCGCCTTCCTGTGCGTCCTGATCAGAAGGATCCAAAATTTCAATTTGTCCCTGAATATCATCAAATTCATCCAAAATTCGTTCAACGTTATCCAACCTCAACTGTAAATGTTTTGCATCTAATTCTGCTAGATTTGTTAAGTCCAAAGTATTAGAATAATTTTGTAATCTTGTTAAACGCCCCTTAATTCGACCACGTCTAACCCTCAATTCATCAGCCATATTTTCAACACAAATGAAGCAACACTCAAGACGGAAAAAAGGAAATATAACAATATGGAACAGCACCTGAAAATAAAATTAATCTTTAGAATCAATATCATCTATACAGGTTGTAACGGGAAACGTAGACCCTCTTCTTTCTTCTGCACTGAATCACCTAATGGGGTGATCGGCTTTCCCACTGAACAAATAAGGGTAACCTTCTATACTAATTTCTGCACAAGATCCGACCCGAAGGACCAAATGTTCACTAACTGTGAATAATGCAGACTACAACTGATATTTCTGTTATTCACGACTTCTAATAGAATAAACTTTTTACTTTTCAAAACGATATATTTGACAATTCTATATAAATCAATCTGACAATCTCACAACCACCTTTTTTACTCATAGTGTATCCTAAAGCGCCCTGTAAACGATCAAACTTGTTTGTCAAATTTTAGGTGTTTGTCAAATTATTTGATAGTCTATGGCTTTGTTTGATGCGTTTGTCAAACAATTCACGTATTTGAAGTGTTTGATAAAAAATTGGATTGACGGCATTTTTGACAACTAAATTCAAATCCGTAGTCGACGTTTTGAAAGTAAAAATGGATAAAAATGTAATTACAGAAAAAGAGTTTATATTGAACTTTATCTCTGTTTATCGAGATTTACCGGTATTATGGAAATTAAAGTCGCAAGAATATATGGATAAAAATAAGAGAAGCGCGGCAATAACAAAAATGGTAAATTTATCAAAAATGTGTCGGCGCGACATTACCGAAGAATATGTGAAGAAGAAAATTAATATTATGCGAACAAGTTTTAAGCGCGAATATAATAAAGTAAAAAAATCAATGCTGTCTGGTTCTGCTACAGATGAAATTTACGTACCTTCATTATGGTACTACAAAGAATTAGAGTTTTTGCAAGACCAAGTAGAAGAAGAAAAAGGAATAACTTCAATAATAGAAGAACAGGTAGGTATTTTTATTGAAATCTATATAAATTTATCACATAAAATTACTATAAGCATTTATTTTGCCATGGAATTGCACCTGTTGTATTAAAATATTCACAAAAATCATCTCTACTAGTTTTGCTAGAGTAAAACTATTTCCAGCTCGAGTGCGTTCAATATTTAACAGGTTCGGCTCCTTTCTCCAAGTACCCTGTTTGATAGTTCCAGAAACACAATCTTCTGTGTCTATTTCTCCAAATCGGATGTAATTTTTTTGTTTCATTAGTAAATTGTGTAAATGACAACAAGCCATAACAACTATTCTTGCTTTTGTAGGAGATAATTTAATAGTTTTTTGTAGGATCTTAAAACGACTTGCAAGAATTCCAAATACGTTTTCAATGACACGCCGAGCGCGGGATAAACGATAGTTGAAAATCCTTCTATTATCATTTAATACTTGTTTGTTGTAAGGTTTCATTAAATTTGGGAGGAGCTGAAAGGCTTCATCGCCTACAAATACGAAGGGCATTTTTTTATTATTATATGACAATTTTTCTGGTTCTGGAATCTGCAATTGATTATTCCCAAACAAATTCCAAAATTTAGTATTTTTAATGACTCCTCCATCTGACACTCTGCCATTTGAACCTACGTCAACCATAATGAATTTATAATTTGCATTCGCTATGGCCATAAGAACTATACTGTATGTTACTTTGTAATTATAGTCATAGGACCCGGAATGCTCAGGTTTTATTAAATTGATATGCTTTCCATCTACAGCCCCAATGCAATTATCAAAGTTCCATGTATTTTCAAATCCTCGAGCTAATCTCTCCCATTCTTCTTGTGTTCTTGGTACCTGAAAATGGAAAATAATTATAAGATGCAATTACCAGGGGAAGTTTATCTTTTTCTAGGATGAATCATCGCAAATCTTACTATCACAAACATCAACATCAAAAAAAACAACCATCCAATCAACTTCAGGGCAATCGAGAAAGAAGAAAAAGGAAGATTTGCAATGTGAATTAATGAAATTAGCAACAGATCATTTTAAACAACCGGAAAATGAATATAACCTCATGGCCAGAAACTGGGCATTTAAATTGGAAAGAATGTCAGCTGAGCAAAAGAGACTAGCTGAAAAGTTTATTAATGATATTTTGTTTGAAGCAGAAGAAGGAAATTTACAAAGACATTCAGTTATAATAAATCCGTCCTATATACAACACAATCCGTACAATACATCTCCCAGTCCTCAGATTATATACACTCCATCTCCAAATTCTCACACTCCATCCCCAATTCCAAACGATTCACCTTCCAATAATGAACACGAATTTACTGAGACAGACTCTGTTACTAATACTATTGAAAATGAAGATAATACAGCATCGAATTTTCTAAAAAGTTATTATTCATTTTAAGTTTAATGTTTTGCAAGTTTCAAATATAAACCTTACCTTAATATTTTGTAGTTTCTCATTTATTGCTTCGCAGGTTTCAATGATAATGTTGCTCAGTGTTCAAGGTGCAATGCAAGCTTGAAATTTTAGGTCTTCAAAATCAGCGCCACTAGCAAGGTATCTCAAAGTAATTGATAATCTTTGAGAAGCTGGTATAGATTTGCGCATAATAGTGTCCATTTTTTCAATCCGAGGACGTAGTAGTGACAGTAATTCTTCGAAATTTTCATGGTCCATTCGCAGGAAGTAAGAGTAATCATTTGGTTCTGTTCGTAATATTTCCCTTAACAAATTTTCATGGGTAAACTTTTCTCTTAATTTTAACCATTCTCTAGACCAGCGTCTGCTCTTTTTTTTCTTAAAACACAGTGCTAGAGTCAATGCTAAAAATGCTTCATCCGTACTGCTCATTTTTCATGGAACGCGTCACGTCACATCAACGAGAAAACCGTATAAGGAAAAATTTGAAAAATTTGTTTGATCTTTGGTTTGATCGTTTATGCGATTGCTTGAAGAACACGTGAAGTTTGTCAAACAAGTTTGTCAAACAAATTTGATCGTTTACAGGGCCCTTTAATCAACCCAACAAATTCAATTCTAACATCCTCCCCCCGTTACAATGTGCGAAGTGAATTGAAAATTAAAAAATTATAACTAATCAAAACCAAAACGTTGTGGTTTCTTGTCGCATCTTCCAACTCTGTCACAGTGGTGACACCATCAACAGTGCTGCACTTCCTCGATATCTTCTCATCTGTGTCCTTTCCTTCAGTAACTTCCTCTTCTGTCTTGTTTCCCTTTTGATTAGTGCTCTTCAATTCTTTTGTTTCCTGAATCCCAATCTCCAAAGGAAACAGTCGTTGAAATGGTCGATTCATCTCTCCATTCTTAGTCTTGACTTTTGCTACTCTTGGTTTTCCATCTTTACCCGAATATATTTCCACAATTCTTGCTAATGGCCAATCTATTCTTCTAACATTATCGGCTCCAACGTAGACGATGTCCCTAACTGTCAAACTACCCTGTCTCCTCCGACCAGTGTTCGCTAGGTTCGCTAAATACTCTTTTCGGAATCGACTTCGAAAATCATCCCGTAATTTCTGTATGTATCGGTGACGTCTTATCAGGCTGTTTCTATCTATGTCATGAAATTCTGGCAATTCGTTCGTTTTCAGGTCCATAATGAACATTGAAAGGTTCAAAGGCATCAAAACATCATCTTCTGAAAAATATTTTAGTGGACGAGCATTTATGATTGCTTCACAATCACATAAGAGGGTATTCAATTCTTCGTAGGTTACAGTTGCTTTCCCAAGATTTCTCCGCAACAATTCCTTTACCATCCTAATTATCCTCTCCCACCATCCTCCGGGATCAAATAGTTTTTGAGCAACTGATAATAACCCTCTCTTTGTGTCCTATGACAAAGAGAGGGTTATTATCAGTTGCTCAAAAACTATTTGATCCCGGAGGATGGTGGGAGAGGATAATTAGGATGGTAAAGGAATTGTTGCGGAGAAATCTTGGGAAAGCAACTGTAACCTACGAAGAATTGAATGCCCTCTTATGTGATTGTGAAGCAATCATAAATGCTCGTCCTTACTAACATATTTTTCAGAAGATGATGTTTTGATGCCTTTGATAATATCACAGAAAAGTGTATATTCGTCAACATTCCATAATAAACCTAATACCCCAACGATAGTTTCAATTGAATGAGTACTCGATACTTTAGAATTTGAACTTGCCTCATTATGATTATGAACCCATCCTCTCAGATTGAACTTTGCTGAACTCATCAGAAAAATACTATTATCGATAAACTGTTGCAATTCTACTTCATTTCTAACACTTGAGACACAATTATCCACATAAAAAGCATCTTTCAATTTTTCTGCAGTCTCTTTTAAAAATGTCGGTGCCCTATCCAAATGATATGATATGGTGGCTGTAAGAAAAAAAAAAGACTAGATTTGACACCAAATACAACCCTACAATGTCTATATATTTCCATTTCTTCTTCTGAGTAATCCTTCCACCATAAAAATCGTAAATAATTCTTATCTTCTTGTTTGATACCAATTTGCAAAAATGCTTTTTCGATATCAGAATTCAATGAATTACCACATATATCCTTAGCTGAAGCATCGAAGACCGGTCGAGTTCTCGTCGTGCTGGATTCTTTTATCACTGCATGGTGAGGTATGTAGTGTATTCCCTGCTTCTTCTCATCGCTTTCGATTTCTTCAATTATTCCTAATTCTTCCCATTGATTGAAAACTTCTTCATAATCGTCGAATAATTTCCGGTCAATCAATCTTTTCGTATTGGATTTCAATCTCTTCTGCGCCTAAATTTCATTTTCATTAAGTGTGGGATGGCCTTCAGCCCAAGGTAAATCAACTTGATATATACCATCATGCTGAGAAATCGTGTCATAGAAAGTTTGCAATGTTTCTTCTTCCAGAACATCTCTTTCCTTCACTTCTAGTGGATCTCCAATACTCAAGGCACTTTCAACCTTTTTATTTTCTTTCTTTTCAGAATCATTCCTTTTGGTGATTAAGTCAGGACACATGATAGTGTAATGCTTTTTGGAACATATCAAGCATTTCACGAAGGTTTTACAATTCTTTATGGCATGATTTTGTTTCAAACAAGCGAAACAACCTATTTTTTGGATAACACATTTTTTTTTCTGATCAAGAGAAAATGACTGTGCCTTTATGCAGTCCTGGCTTAAATGTGACTTATCACAAAATAAACAATTTGGAATTTTCTTACTGTATGTTCCTGTTTCTTTTCCGTCGAATTTTCTCAGCTCAATCTTTGGCAGATTGAATTTTCTTCTATTCCGCTCGTTGCTACCACTACCTTCTTTACTGTGTATATCGCCATCAAATACTCGAAGAAGATTCTCACATTTAGATTGGAATTCGAAATATTTATCTCTGTATGTTTGTATATCTTGATATTCTCGATCCAAATCGTCTGCAAGTGCGTCGGAAAACAAATAATCCCTCAAATTCTCATCTACACTTGCAAGTCTCGCAGCCGAATCTTCTAAATTCTTCAGAACGGACTCTAATTGGTATCTTTCAACGCATTGTCCTTTTTTGATTTTTTCATATAGGAAATTGATTTTGTCACAAATGGCACTAACTTGTCTTCGTAAGAACCCCTATCTTTCTTAACTGATTCCATTGCAGGGTCCTTTCACGGTCGCCAAAATGTGAATAATGCAGACTACAACTGATATTTCTGTTATTCACGACTTCTTATAGAATAAACTTTCGACTTTTCAAAACGATATATTTGAAAATTCTATATAAATCAATCTGACAATCTCACAACCACCTTTGTTACTCATAGTGTATCCTAAATCAACCCAACAAATTCAATTCTAACACTAACAACTGCTCATTTTTTGATCGGGAGATCATTATCAGCGTTACCAGAGATTCAATTAATGGATGTTCCTGAGAATCGTCTGAAGAGATTTCAACGTTTGCAGTCCATAGCACAGCATTATTGGAAGCGCTGGAATCGTGAATATCTGGCTGAATTGCAGGCTAGGTTGAAATGGAAGCAACAATCGGGACAATTGATTAAAATAGGATCACTTGTTCTAATAAAGAATGAGAATGCCCCTGCACTACAGTGGCATTTAGGCAGAGTTGCTACTCTCTATCCAGGCAATGACGGAGTTACTAGAGTGGTAGACATTAATGTGAAGAATGGTGTAATTCGCCGTGCCATTACAAAAGTGCGTGCTTCGCCGATAGACCTGAATTGAATATCCCGTGCGATAATTTCAGTTTATCTTGTGCATTTGTTTATGTCACATTGTACACCATTTCACCATAATATATATATATATATATATATATATATATATATATATATATATATATATATATATATATATATATATATATATATATATATATATATATATATATTTTGTGTATTTGGAAGCACTGCTTTCAAGGCGGGTGGAATGTTAAATATACCATTATGTACTGTGGTCCAAGCTCGACCCTATCTTTAGATATTTTGTTATAATGTTGCGAGCAGGTAGAGACCGTTTTCCTATGCATCGAGTTTTGTGAGAGCTGATAATGAATTAATCAAGATTTATGAGTTCTTAAGGGCGGAATCAGATAACATGTCTAACGTATTAGTTAATGAAAATATAAAATGGAATTTCATTCCTGCGGGTTCACCACCTTTTGGAGATATCTGGGAGGCGGGAATAAAGAGTACAAAATACCATTTGGAAACTGCGTTTTAGCCTTCGAGGAATTTGCCACTGTATGTTCTAAGAGATTTTCTTCTAGATCTATAGTTATCTCATCTAAAGATTTTCCTTCGTACTCGTTGGCTCCTCCTTTCTTCATAACCATAAGTAACTTGGAGATTTTTGCCGTTTGGTAGACATCATCGGGCAGCCTGTAAGAATTTCTGTGAACTGCCGACGTATGTCCCATGAAGGTCGCTAGTTGGTCACTGTCCCCATCAGATAGAGTGAATAACTGGAACAATGTAGCAAGATGTTTCCTTAGACACGTAGAAGTAATTGGTGCAGCATTTTCAGCTCCGCACAATTTGGCTTGCTTACCCTATCAAGTTTGAAGAAGTATTAGCTATGGCAAAAAGGTACGAATTATTTTTGGGTACAAAGTAATCCCTAACTCGAAGCAATACTTCAATGTGCTCTTGCATATCAACAGTAAATAAAACTGGGACTTCTTTTTTACGTTTTTCTTTATATAATCCGTTTCGAATTATTGAGAAGTATTTTTTCGGTTGCTTAAACTAGTTTTGTGAACTCTTCATATTTTTCATCAGAGGGAGAATTCAGGTAGGTATCCAAATACATTCTTTGTAACTCTCCCGAGCGCTTTCTATTGAACAAAATGACTCTACAGTGAACAGATTCGATGAGGGTATTATAAGCATTGTTATGCATCTTCTACTTTGGAAAGTATTTGCAGTTGCGATTGCATTTGCAGTTATTTCGTTTTTGATTTTTTTAATATCTCTTAAAGCCTCATCTGCAGTTTTAACAAAATGCTGTCTCAATAGTTTCAAATCGCTAACCAATGGAATAATTGTCACCTTGTTTCACTTGTTAAGGTTAAGGTTACTCGCTGCGTGAGATGAAACCTCAAAATTCCAGTTTGTCTCAAAAAGATGAATAAGCGTTTTCAGGTCTGCTCCTACCGTAGCGCTACTAACTGAAACTTGTGGAGCTTGTTTTTTATAAGCGAGCGAGATTGCAATATCACAACACTGTTTAAGTGAAGTACCAATGTTCATCGCAAAAGTTGGAGAATATTGTAAACATCCTTTGCAACATCATATTTAGCTATACATTTCGTAGCTTCAACAAACGAGTCAAAATACTTAGGCTGCAAGGCGGAGAATAGTGTATCTATTGATGTATTTAGCTTTCTTTTTCGAGTAGTATTTTTGAAAGCTCTCTCATTTTTGGTGAAGTAAAATTGATGAAATGTTTTTCTATGTTCGTTTTTAGATATCTTGTTCCGAATGCTCGGATGAATGGATCTTTCTTGGCTTCCATGGATATTTTATCAGCTCTCATGTGTGGAAATACCTCTTTGTTCAAGCGACTATCAATTTTCAAATTACTCAACATTAATGAGTGACCTGCAGATAGAGCTGAAATTTCGAATAATTTACCTTTCAAACATTTTTTTCTATGCCTGTATAAAAGTTTCGAGGAAAAATACCCCAAACAAT
This sequence comes from Cynegetis impunctata, assembly GCA_030704885.1. Lineage (NCBI taxonomy): Eukaryota > Metazoa > Arthropoda > Insecta > Coleoptera > Coccinellidae > Cynegetis > Cynegetis impunctata. Next base: position 99,144 of record JARQZK010003736.1, read on the forward strand.
TATCACAAGGCAATGTTCTCTCCGGGACATATGATTGTCTCACTGCTCTGAAGCAGTTACCATTATTGGCCAGGAAATTTCCCTTTCTTCTCAAAATGTCTTCTTTCTTTACTTTTAACTGCTTTTGATATAATTTCTTTCACCTCTGTTTCTGCGCAATGGTTTCTTAAAACATGACGCCCAAAATCAAGAACTTTAGTTCCGCAGTAACAGCAATAATCTGGCTTTCTTTTGTATGGCTTTTTATTGTTCGAAAAATTCTTGGTGGATAAAATTTCTGAATCATGACTAATCTGTTGATGATCAGGTGATTCCCCTATCTTCAGCAAATCACTTTCTTCATCAACGCATATGTTCTGAAAGCAGAAAGATAAAATTTTTATGAGGGATTGATAAGTTCTTATAAAACACTGAATTAAAAACAATATAGTTCCAAAGTGTCAGCAAAATATGTGAAACTGTTAACTTTTACCTACCATGTTATCACTTGGAGAGTAAAGGGAATCGTTCCTGTCTAAAGCATGGAATGCCTCATTTATTGACGTAACTGAAGATATTTCTAATCGGACATCAAACTTTTGATACATTAAAATAGATTTAAAAGTAAAATATTTGATAAAATACTAATGTTTGAATAATTTTGTTGAATTAATAGTTTCAAATTTTTTCTAGGTTCGAAAAATATCTCTTTTAGTACTTAATTTTAAATTAACAACAATTCGATCAAACGGTTGGATTGTTTCATTTTGTGAAAAATCAAACTTTAGCTCAAGCCGCAATATTTTTTTAATCAAATTTTTTGTTATAGTTTCTTCAGGTCTAAATTTGTATGGATCACTTACTTCGTAAGTGCTCGTATATATACAATTTTTGTTGAATATTTACCTAAAAAAAAGTAAAGTTCGTGTGACTTGTGGTGGTAAGTCTTGTGTTAGAGTTTTCAGGTCGCGCAATGGCCTCTAACATGACCTAACGACTACTAAGTAGCCGGGACCACCATCTTTACGTGTGGAGTGGCCCGGGGATCGAACCCGGTACCTTGCGGTTAGCAGTCCACCACTCTACCGCAGAGCCATCGCCGCTCTAAATGTTTACCTTTCTATAGGGTTAGGGTTATAATGGTGGTGTTTAATTGTAAATTACGCTTATATTATAATACCTACTTATATTATTGACTTGTCATAGCACTAAGGTGTAATAATTTGATCAATAAAAAATCTAATCTAATCTAAGATCAGTTGCAATAAAAACCTGACGACAAGACTCCTCAAACCCCATCCCGAGAATTTCCCTCACTGCTTACTTTTGTAGAACGAAAATTCTTTTAGCTTACGATGCGTTTCCCCAAAATATCAGGCCATAACTTACCCAAAATTGATTGAACATTGGAAAAATACACTGCTCCAAATACAAAACTTCCAATAAAACTTGGATCCTCAGGGATGTTAATTTCTTGGACAGATCTGCTATATGGGTGTTGAACTTAAGATGTTTGTCCAAAAACACCTAAGAACTTAGTATAATGTAGAAATGTATTTTATTTTCTCCAACATTGAATTCATTTGGACGTTCTGCAGTAACCCTATCTGTCTCAAACAACACGCTTTCAGTTTTCGTAGTATTTAACACTAGGCCGTTCCCTTTACACCACTTCCCCACAATATATACTTACCTACAAGTGAGAAAATTTCTGACATGATGACAAAAAGTCTTGCTAAAGAAAAATTTGTTTATTTTAGAAATAAGTTGGGTTTAGAGTAGAATTTAGAGATTGTAAAATTGAGAGGGGTTGTAGAAGTACAATTTCATTAAGAGATATATCGGGGAACATACCCCTAAGTGTTATTTTTATGTTCTGTGTGCTTCAGTAGAGAGGACAGGAATTGTGTGTGGGCTCTCTCTCAATAGATATATTATAGAGTTGTTCAAGTTCAGTTACTTTTGTCTGAATAAATAATGTGAAACTGTGCATTTTACTCTCTACCCACAAACTCTACTGCTCACACTATTATTACTTACACTATATTTTATTGAAATCGGAGCTAGATCTGAACATAAATTTAATTTCATAAAGATACGTTTTATTGTTGCTACATTCATCCTTTTTTTTACAGACTTTCTGGATGACATTATCACCTTGGGGAGAGGAGAGCAATCTACCATTGTCATTTATGAAGAAATTTTTCCTGAGAACACTATGCTAAATATCAGCAGATTATATTTCACACTAGTCTGGGATGAGTAAACCAATTTAGTGTATTTAAAAGATCACAGTAAAAATGAGATATTTGTTAATGGGAATATTGTAGGAAAAGGCAATAAATATATCTTACAGCATGATGATATCCTCTCTGGCGGATTTAATGGCGGATAGAAACGTGAGTTTATTGTTTTATCATGAAATATAATTCTGTACACTAGTATGTCAGTAGTATTTACTACTGTGTTTGTCTATTAATTTACATTGTATTCGTTGCTACTAGAGCAGTCTCACTGTTGGTTATTCAACTTAGAAATGAGTGAAGTGAAGAAAATAAACAGCAATTTTACTTACCTATATTTCAATTAATTTTAAGATAAGCTCTATGACTGTCATGGTCATGAGAACATAGTATCGGACGAAGGATGAAGGTTTAAAATATATCACAGGTTATGTCTGTCACCGTTTCAGAAATAAATATCATTACCTTGGACTTGGAAGAACGAAAGACAACGCGAGTGAAGATGGTTCAGTTGACCAGTTGGCATGGATTAACTTTTTGAATAAAGGTTCTTTAATACACCCAAGTGAAAACTTCCTGAAAATTGCAAGACGACTGGAGTCTATTTTCCAAAAAGTCCATGGGAACTATTTCAAAAACGGAAAAAATATTTTGGCTGAAGTGTACAGTATTTTGAAAACAGAAATAGATTTAGATGAGATACTTTTTCCAAAGCCAGTTATTATGTGCTGGATCCGAACAGGAACATTCATCCGGATCAGAGAGATGAACAAAAAATGCAATCAGACAATACAAGAGGAATAATGAAAAAGATGAAAAAGATTATTTAAACTTTAGACATTAGTGTCATTGCAAAATGAGCTAAAATATATTACTATAAACTAAACCAGTAATCAATATTTATACATCAAAATAAGATAGCTGTCCACAAACAATGTAGAGAATAAATAACGAAGGGAAAGAAGACTTAAAAAATTACATTAGCGTATATTCAATCGCCGCAAGAAGCTAGTCACTATGGTTATTTTTACAGTGTTATTGTATAGGACAATTACACCTTTATATAAAAAAAATATATCAATTTGTAATCTGATGAATTCAATCAGAAATTTAAGAAGAAAGCAAATCTCTCAGAAATATTACTATGATAAGAATGCAAAAGGCTTGCCCACCCACATCGAATATCAATGATAATGTTCTGTTTCAGAAAAAAGGTTTATGGGAAAAGGGAATGATAATAAATAAATATGATAATAGATCATATTAAATCGAAGACCGTCATGGTAATGTTTATAGGAGAAATAGAAAGTTTATTAATAAAACTAACTTGGATTTCAAACAATCATTATGTGATGATTTTTATGATGTAGACTATGATCAAAATGCAGTTGCAGCCAGTGATAATAAATCTGGATTAAATTCCATTCCACCCATCAGGTCATCTGGTAGAACTATTGTACCTCCCGCCCGCCTTAAAGATTATGTTCTAGTATAGTTGTATTTTTTATATAGTTTATATTTTCTATAATTGGTACATAAATAAAGGGGAGCTTGTAATATATGTTGTGCGGTCTGTCAAAATAATAGAGGCCACTTCTATAAAATCTTATGATGTTTGTCAGATAGACTACGAGCTTCCTGGATAAGCCGATAGTTTATAAAGTGTATTTAATTATAAACTCTGGTCTTTTATTATAATACCAAATCTTGAAGTACTTGAACAACTATTAAATAAAACATTTAAATGGTTTTCATTCCATTTGTTATGATGTTCCTATATTTGATTACCTATAGTTAATTGTACCTACCTATATGCACCTACTCTTTGGAGTAAGTTATCGTTTGCTTATTTGTACTACATTACCTATATAGTAAAGTGACCACACGTCCCGATTTCGGCGGGACAGTCCCGCTTTTTGTAGGATAGTCCCGCGTCCCGCCGATTTTCAAAAATGTCCCGATTTTTAAAAAATATCCGCATTTCTTATTTTAAATGTAGGTACTGTAAAAACATCTTAACAACAATTTACTGATTACTTTAGTGCATATGAAGAGCTCGGGGCAATAAGGGCTCTAAACCTCATTTGAAAATAATGTAGTATATAAGGTTTAAAGTTTTGGACAAAATCCAGAAATCATATTTTAATTTTGTATAGTGATTAACCCAATTTTTTATATATATAAAAAATTGTTAAACATATTTTACTAAAAAAAAAACAAAAAAAATGCATTTTCCGGGAAAAAAAATATATTGAAAAATATATGTGGCTTATAACCTTTTTGATAATAACAAACCGAATATAAATTCCAAAGTAAAAAATACACAAAAAATGTTTTAATCAAAAATAATATCAGTTTCTGCATCCCCGTCTATATTTTCTGTTTCATTAACTTGGTCGGAGTCTTGTTCAATATTACTGGAAGCATTTTCAATAATACTAAGATAAAACTGTTGGTTTATGGGGGGAATGTATTGTAAAAGTTTCTTCAAATCCTGAACCTTTTTGATGTTAAGTTTTATTGGGCCTTCAAATTTTTTTTTTAACATTTTGGTTACCAGTATTTTGTCGCCTAACTTAACACCTCTTTTACCAAAATTTACCTCTTCAAAGCATCCATTTAAAGCGTGTTTAATAAACATGGAATTTGGGTGTTCGCTATCGAATCGAAAGCAGCGCACGTCTGTAAACTTTTCTCGGTTGTAAAATTCTTTTTTGTTATAATTACCTCATCAGAAGTATAAAAATCTTGTTGAGACATTTCCACTACTGTAAAAGGTTTTTTTCTGTTCGATTTTCTTACAATATCAAACCATTCTTCTGGAGAAAACACTTGCTTAACATACTTTTTATGCTTTTCAATTAAAGCAAAGTCTCTATCTGAAGGCAAATGAGTGTGCCCAGATACAAGAAAACGATGCTCTATAGTTTTGTAAACTTTTTCTCTAACTAACTGTAGCCATAGTGCCATTATTAGCCAATTTTTGTTTTGGCCCCCACAGTTAACGGTAAAGACTACAAGATTTTCAGACCGGGTTGGTTTACTTGTAAGGTATTTTAGAAGTACACTAGCAATTTCGGAACTTCCTCTTTTTGCAACTGACTCTGTCCACATAAACATATGACCTTGCCCAGATACACAGTCATGTATGCCAAGATTATAAGTCCACGCTTTTCTAAGGTAAAATGCCAAGCCAACAGTCAATGAAGGCGTGGGTAATGTCTGCTGCAAGTCAAATGAAATTATGTCGGTGTTATGAATCTCTTAATTATTTTTAATTTCGTCTTTAAGGTTTTGTTGCATTGCCTGCGCGCGAGTTTGATGTAACTGTAATTTCACTTGGAGATTTTTAGCCTCAGATTCATTTTCCTTATTTGAACTTATCATAAGATTCAGTTAATCACATGTTTGACATGTATCGCTTTTAGGCATCTTAGACCCTATATTGTACTCCAAGTTAAAGATTCTTCGGTAGCGATCCTCATTAACAGGAATAATATTATTCAGTTTACACCATGCAATGTAATAATCCTTATAAAGGCTTGAAATACTAAGGTCGTGGTTCAAATATACTCTGTTTGGATTAGAGATCTTACTATAATGACTCACATATTTAGGGATACTTTTAATGTGGTCGTGAACCGATTGTACTATTTCTGGTGCCACTTTGTTCGGTCGGTTGTGATGTCTACCACGCTCATCTTTTTTTGGTGTTGGTCTTCCTTCCGAAATTTGTTTTGAAATTAGTTTAACTTGTTTAGCTGAATTTTGTAGTCCATGAACCGCTAAAAACTCCTGTTTACAAATCTGGACATCTATTCCGTTTACTTTTACAAAGTACAAGTTGGTAAATTTTCTTGCTGACTCTTGTCTTTTTGTTTTTTTCTTGTAGCTCCTCTTTTTGTTTGTAACTTTTATTGTGGAAAATAAATACGTGTTCTGATTTTCATATGTCTCTAAATCCCAAAATCCGTTAAATATAGTTGTTTCGGTACCTCTGAGCAGCTCTCTGCACTTTTTTTTGCACTTACACGGCTCTCCAATCTTCTTTGCTTCTTTTGCTGCACCCTTCAAATTTTTATAGGCATGTCCCAAATTTCGACGCTTCTTTGCTTTGGTTTTCTTTCTTTCCTCAATAATTACTCTTCTCCACCGGCTTGGCGGAAGTTTTTCTGGGCTCAAAACTGAACCTCTGCTGCCTTCTTGATCTTTATCTTCATGATATTGTCGAGTCCTCTGAAAAAACAAAACATATTCTAGTCAAGAAGGGCCTAAGCCACCTTAAAAGTATTATACTTTTTTGGTCTTAAAAATTTTTATTGGCAAACAAATAATAATTAAAATGAAAGTGTTGGTGGCTCTTTATTCGTACAAAATTGAAAATGACCAATTTATGGCCACGCTATATTAAAAAAATAAATTTAATGATATTATAACCTTAATAAGTCACAAGCCACATAACCTACAGCAAAAAGGACTTAAGCCACTAAAATGTTTATTTACCTCTTTTATTGTAGATTCATCACTTTCACTTGAACTAGTATCTGGAGAATATTCCCTATCCTTTACTGAATCGTCAGAGTCAAAATCCGAATCTGAAATACCGCCTTTTTCGTTATAAAATACCCGTTTTCGCTTCAATAACATATAATCACCTGTCGCCATGTTGATTTTGTTGTGGCTTATGACGTTCTTGATTGAAATTTTTCCACTATTTTGTAAGTAGGCAACAAGGTCGTCATAGCTTGGTGGCGACATCTATCGCGCAATAACCGAATAACTTGTATGGTGGCTTAATACCTTCTTTACAAATGCCGCTTCACTAAAATCGTACAAATTTAAAAATTGTGGCTTAGGTCCCTTATTGCCCCGAGCTCTTCATATAATGACTGCTTCGAATATACTGAAGAATGGGCAGTTCAATGGGATTTTAAAAATGTTCAATGGGTGACGTTAAAAATGAGATTTTTATGGGAATCTGTGGCAAAATCTTTGAAATATTCTAGTAACCACTATAAAATATGTACAACTGAAAAAACGCAGTTAATCATCAGTAGATAAGCTAGGCCGATTCTACCGCACTTTGGGTCATTTTTACATGTAAATTCCCATAAGGAAATCCAAGGTCCAAAGTACCGAAAATGGTTCCCTTTTGGACATGCGCACTGGGTCCGGAGTTGAAATGACTCCTTGTATAAAAACCCAAGAAGTCTTAAGCTGAAGAGCTAAAAGAAGTTCAATGACCAGAAGAGGTTGTAGAAAATGTTCGTATGAAAGAAGTAACGTGTATGAAGAAGAAGAAGGAGAAAAATGGCTGTAATTAATGCCGTAAATGCTTTCCACGATTGTTATACATAAAAGCGTCTAAAATATTAACTAGTTTAGTCCTTCGAAGATCGTAGAACATGGCATCTACCGGAGTGTAAGCTAACTGTATGGAAGCAAGATAAAACCGACTAATGAAAGGACTATGGCTTCAGAAAATATGGGTGGATTACGGATATTGCAAATATTTTTCTACACGGAAGGAGAACAGTTGCTGTTGGACTTTTACCGAGACCTTTTGCCACAATATTATGCTAGTATGCGGTTCGGAAGACTGCAACAGCAGAGTACAAAATATGTGTATCGTTTAACAGCTATATCCGTGGCGATCTTGTTTCTGCACGACATGGAGTTAAAGCTAAAATGCCATTTTTGTTAAACATCGACAATCGCATGGCCAAAGGGATACGAGAAGTTATTGGAGAAAGTGTGCAAAGGATTGCTAATAAATACGATAAATCTATATACCATACAAAGTGGAACTAGCAGACGTGGATTTGGAGACTCTGTTAAAAGAATTGCTCGAACTATTAGCACAACTGCAGAAAGAAGACTACTATCTTCTGGGCCTGGATATTACCCAAGACCTCACTGGGGTGTTCCACAAAGAAGAAATGATTAGTTATTTAACTAAAAACTTTAATTTTCGAAAACAGGGGAGTATCGAAAGAACTGCAACGTAGACAACACGGTTGGAATAGATGTTTAACATGGCTAACGTCTAACGCCAGAATTTTATAATAAATTTGTATGCCAGGTAACAAGTCCAGATGTTAATAAGAGCATTGGGAACCACATTATAGATTTTCTTAACTGTCCAGACAAGAGATTTTCCAACACTTTAGCTAAACAGCATGGATTGGAAGCAACAATATATATAATTATTCCATTGGTGATTGCCAAGCACGAGGTTACGATCCCTCAGAAGATTGCCTAACTATACTGGACAAAAGTAAACTATATTTCCAAAACGCACCGGTATACCGATTGCGACGATATGGACGAAGTTGTCGGAGAATCTGCAGAATAATTGTTACGCTTGATATAAAATATTGCTTGTTTCATATCCATAATTTGTTTTCCTTCATAATTTGAACTAGTACATAAAATTTAAGATATTGAAAAATAAACGCATATATCAGCGGTTCTCAAACTTTTTTGGTGACGGAACCCTTATAAAGAACTAAATTTTTAATGGAGCCCTAAACCTCTAAACGCATATAACTAAAAGCAAAATCAAAATGAAAATATTTTTAAAACGTAGTTCTAATAGGTCCCTATCCATCCTAAAGAAAAAACTTTTATAAAATCAAATACTTTAGCCATAACTCTTCGTGTCGAATAACGTGAATAACCCTGTATATACATTATAATTTGTTGAAGCAGCTTCAAGAAGAAATCACCAGGAACAGAAATGAATTGAAAAATTCGATAGAGGCAAGCGAAACCAGAGTTTTGATGAGAATTGAATCGTTAAATGAAAGGGTTGTATATTTGGAGAAAGAAAATCGAGAACTACAAGAAAGGAACGAAAGGTTAGAGAGGTGCATCAAAAAAAACAACATCATCATATTCGGTCTTCACGACCAGGGAGAACTTTCATTTGCACACATCAAAAACGAGATTAAAAGATGTACATATTGAAATCTCAGATATCAACAACCTTTATAAGCTGAAGAATTCTCGGAATAATCCCATCAAACTAGAATTCATTTCCCACCTAAAAAAGCTAGAAATTCTCAAAAAATATAGGAAATTAAAAAACACAAATATCAGCATTGTTAATGACTTAACTCTGGAACAAAGAAAAGAAAATAGTATTTTGAGAACTCACCTAAAGAAACATAGAGAAAATCCAGAAAAACGGGTGTATATTAAGGGCAATAGACTTTACGTGGTTGAATTGCCTAATGTAGGCAATCCCTTTGGAATATTAAACAATTTATTGATTGAATAAAAGTCAGAAAAAGCTTTCAACGTATTTAATGTGCACACTTTACTCCGTTGAGATACGATACAACTTACAAGTTACTCAATTAGATTAGCGTCTCTTCTAAGCTTGGCTTGCCTTCGTCATCAGCTACACGTCATCTTCTTCTATGCTCCGTAGGTTGATTGTAGGCCTCACCATAGAATAGCTACTTACCAGTTCATTTCTTCCAACATTCCCTTCTCGTCATTGTTATAAACTTATATAATGAAATGACAACTTTTAAGAAAAGAACTGCACCTTACCTAGTAAAAGGATTTACACGTAACCCCTTCATTTAAATATTTATCAACCGCATAATTTTAATATATGCTTCTACACCTTATAAGTCATATATTTTAAATTCATTTACAAACTCCATCATTCTAACTAATATATGCTTCTACACCTTATGAGTCATATATTTTATATTTATTTCCCAACACCATACTTTTTATTAAATTTGTACTATGTACCTTAACTACCTCAACATCGTAATAAGTACATCATAGCTACTTTACTATCTCAACAACGTAAAAAAATACAGCTTAGCTACTTAACTACCTTAGCAACTTTATCATTATTATTATTTTTAAATACACCTTAAATTAAATGAACTAAACATACATCCTAAAAATTACTTTCATCAACCAGATGTTCCACCACCATAAAAGTATGTTTCACCTTATCCAAACATCTGGTTCTCATCTGAACACAAAAGTAATTATTCTTTTATATTATATACTAATACATTTCGAAATTGTTCAAACTTATTTCTACCCAATGCCTTAGTAAATAAATCTTCAATCTGATCTTTTGTGCTTATCCACTTAATTATTAAATTTCCTTTCGAAACTTCAATTCTAATGTAATGATAGCAAAGTTTTACAATATGTTTCAAACATTTAGTTTCATCAGACTTTGCCAATTTTATGGCTGCTGTATTATCCTCGTAAACAATTTAGACCGGGCGCTGGGGAACATTCCGTTTGCAAAAAACCGATGACCTCATTCTGATTGATGATTTGAGTAAAAAAAGACTTAATAAACGATATTGTGGAGGTTGCCGGACGGAATTATGGTCCAGTTTTTTTTTTCGACCCTGTAATAGGAGTTTTCGATTCCATCGCTGTAGCTGTGGAAAAAAAAGTTGTGTAGAATGCAAAAAACAATTGACCGTTATTTCTCGAATGGCATATCTCTGTAAGACCCTCACCTATTTGGAAGTGAAGGTTGCCTGAGAAGCCAGCTGTCAGTTTTATTGTAAACGCCCTCCACAGCGACTCATACCTGTTCTTGAATTTTGGAGCGGGCTGCGCTGTTCTAAACCGTTAATGACGCTTCAGTTATAGCTAAACGTCATTCTCGTGCGCACTGATTATCATCACATGTACATTTTCCAATTTTTATAATAGTAGTACTCAGAATTATGTGATTTATTTGGTTTTTAAAGTGAAGAAATGTCGCTACAATTAATAAATTTGAAAAGAAGAAAATCCAACGCAAAATCATCTTTACTTTGTGATTTACCGGGTAAACTGGTAAACGAACAGAAAAAATGTCATTTGAAACGATTCAAAATGCAGCACATCAACGCAAAGACCAAATTGCGGACAAGTTTGAGAAGTTGTTTGATCCGACTGCTGATGAACAACACTTCTCGTGGCATAAAAGTTGCATGGCCAGCTACAGCTATATCAGCGGAGAAAAAATTCGTCGTCGTGAAATATCACTGCATAGAGCGCTGGAAAAAAGTGCATCAGGCGTGACTGGCCACTCAACTGAAAGGACCCGCAAGTCAAAAAGAAGAAGCAGCGAATCGTCGAGTAACTCATGCTGTTCCATTTGTGGTCATACGACGAAAACCAAAATTACAAAACTTTATCTTTCAACTGAAATCGTCGAAGAAGGCTGCAGCCCAAACATATTCGTGAAAAAATTCCTTAGATCCAATACATGAGCCTCTGAAATTTCCAGTTATGTTTTTCGGCCCTATGATAGGAGGTTTCGATTCCATCGCTGTAGCTGTGGAAGAAGCATTGTTTTTTCTTTGTTTGTTCTTGTCTATTAAAAGGTTGTTTGAGTAAGGTTTTAAATAAAAAACGGCATGATCATAATACAATACAAATTTAACCTTAAAAAAAAGTGGTTTACGTATTGATAAGTACTGAAAAATAACATTTTCCAATATGCAGGTAAGTTTTGACAATTATTGCCGATGCATTTGCAAAGGTAGATACAATTAATTTGCAAGGCCTGATTAAAGAATTTGGCAAAGGCGGTTTTGCCATTTGCACCGGGTACAGCTTTTCATCTCGTCTTTCATAACCAAATTGGAGAATGTTCAGTGGCTCATGTATTGGTTCTAAGGAATTTTTTCACGAATATGTTTGGGCTGCAGCCTTCAAGCAATGTAAGATTTTGTTAATGAAACGTAATTCCTGTAACACGATTTGTGATATTGGAAGTTTTTGCCTAACAAATCTTCCAGTGTTTCGTAGATACAAAATTTTGTGAACACTTCATCGTGTGTCGACGCGAAGGATTGAAAATTAGCGTAGTTGCTGAAATTTCAGTTGAAGGATAAAGTTTTGTAATTTTGTTTTTCGTCGTATGGCCACAAATGGAACAGCATGAGTTACTCGACGATTCGCTGCTTCTTCTTTTTGACTTGCGGGTCCTTTCAGTTGAGTGGCCAGCCACGCCTGATGCACTTTTTTCCAGCGCTCTATGCAGTGATATTTCACGACGACGAATTTTTTCTCCGCTGATATAGCTGTAGCTGGCCATGCAACTTTTATGCCACGAGAAGTGTTGTTCATCAGCAGTCGGATCAAACAACTTCTCAAACTTGTCCGCAATTTGGTCTTTGCGTTGATGTGCTGCATTTTGAATCATTTCAAATGACATTTTTTCTGTTCGTTTACCAGTTTACCTGGTAAATCACAAAGTAAAGATGATTTTGCGTTGGATTTTCTTCTTTTCAAATTTATTAATTGTAGCGACATTTCTTCACTTTAAAAACCAAATAAATCACATAATTCTGAGTACTACTATTATAAAAATTCGAAAATGTACATGTAATGATAATCAGTGCGAACGAGAATGACGTTTAGCTATAACTGAAGCGTCATTAACGGTTTAGAACAGCGCAGCCCGCTCCAAAATTCAAGAACAGGTATGAGTCGCTGTGTAGGGCGTTTACAATAAAACTGACAGCTGGCTTGTCAGGCAACCTTCACTTCCAAATAGGTGAGGGTCTTACAGAGATATGCCATTCGAGAAATAACGGTCAATTGTTTTTTGCATTCTACACAACTTTTTTTTTCCACAGCTACAGCGATGGAATCGGAAACTCCTGTTATAGAGCCGAAAAAGAAACTGGACCATAATTCCGTCCGGCAACCTTCACAATATCATTTATTGAGTCTTTTTTTACTCAAATCATCAATCAGAATGAGGTCATCGGTTTTTTGCAAACGGAATGTTCCCCAGCGCCCGGTCTAAATTGTTTACGAGGATAATACAGCAGCCATAAAATTGGCAAAGTCTGATGAAACTGTTTGAACATATGTTTGAAACATATTGTAAAACTTTGCTATCATTACATTAGACTTGAAGTTTCGAAAGGAAATTTAATAATTAAGTGGATAAGCACAAAAGATCAGATTGCAGATTTATTTACTAAGGCATTGGGTAGAAATAAGTTTGAACAATTTTGAAATGTATTAGTATATAATATAAAAGAATAATTACTTTTGTTTTCAGATGAGAACCAGATATTTGGATAAGGTGAAACATACTTTTATGGTGGTGGAACATCTGGTTGATGAAAGTAATTTTCAGGATGTATGTTTAGTTCATTTAATTTAAGGTGTATTTAAAAATAATAATAATGATAAAGTTGCTAAGGTAGTTAAGTAGCTGTTCATCAGCAGTCGGATCAAACAACTTCTCAAACTTGTCCGCAATTTGGTCTTTGCGTTGATGTGCTGCATTTTGAATCATTTCAAATGACATTTTTTCTATTCGTTTACCAGTTTACCTGGTAAATCACAAAGTAAAGATGATTTTGCGTTGGATTTTCTTCTTTTCAAATTTATTAATTGTAGCGACATTTCTTCACTTTAAAAACCAAATAAATCACATAATCCTGGATACTACTATTATAAAAATTCGAAAATGTACTTGTGATGATAATCAGTGTGCACGAAAATGACGTTTAGCTATAACTGAAGCGTCATGAACGGTTGAGAACAGCCCAGCCCGCTCCAAAATTCAAGAGCAGGTATGAGTCGCTGTGGAGGGCGTTTACAATAAAACTGACAGCTGGCTTGTCAGGCAACCTTCACTTCCAGATATGTGAGGGTCTTACAGGGATATTCCAGTCGAAAAAAAACGGTCAATTATTTTTTGCATTCTACACCACTTTTTTTTCCACAGCTACAGCGATGGAATCGAAAACTCCTTTTATAGGGACGAAAAAAAAACTGGAACATAATTCCGTCTGGCAACCTCCACAATATCATTTATTAATTCTTTCTTTACTCAAATCATCAATCAGAATGAGGTCATCGGTTTTTGCAAACGGAATGTTTCTCAGCGCCTGCACTAATTGGCAATTTATTTATTTTCAACAACCTATAGCACATTTCTCTCAGACATACTAGCTCCTTACAAGCAACAGACATTGCTATGAATTGAGCTTCTGCTGATGAAAGAGCAACATGTGTTTGTCTTTTTGTTCTCCAACATATAACATCATCAAACAGTTTAATCACCAGGCCACTGGTAGATTTCCCTGTAGGATCACTTGTACCTAGTGAGGCATCTACAAAACATTCAAGTAATTCACCTTCACCTTTATATTTAAGGCCTAAATCGAGAGTTCCTTTCAGATATCTGAAAACTCTCTTTACTTTTACCCAGTCTTCTTCAGTAAAATCTGCCTGTTTTCTACTTAGTACATTAACAGCATATGTTATGTCAGGCCTAGTTCCATTTGCTAGGTATAATAAACTTCCAATGGCTTCTTTGTATGGATAGTTTATTACACATTCCCCATTTAATTTTATACCACTTTTATTCTCTGCATCACGAGTAATCATTGGAGTACTCGGCGTATTACAGTTTTTCATTCCAAATTTTTCGAGTATTTTACAAATAAACTTTCTTTGGGGTAAATACATAATTTTCTTTGTGAAATCTATAATTATTTCTAGAAATTTTTCTGGAGTTCCAAGGTCTTGAATATCAAATCGACTTGCTAATTCTCTCTTAACTTGTTTTATTCTGTCAGAATTATTACCGACTAACAAAATACCATTAACATACAACAATAAAATAATGAATTTATTATTTTTCCTCCATGTAAATAAGCATGGTTGAAATACATAGGGAGAGTATAGCATATCAGTCATTGCTTCTTCAAATCGTTCGTTACAAACGTCAGAACCTCGTTTATCTGATATATTCAGTCCCTCAGGAATCTCCATGTAAACTTCTTTCTCTAAATATCCATTCAAGAATGCTGTTCTGACATCTAATTGATGTATTTCCAAAAAAAATTATTTGCTGCTGCTAAAATGAATCTCAGTCATTCTAGCAACTGGAGCATACGTTTCAGTTAAATCGTATATATTTGTATCTCCAAACCCTCTTACAACTAGTCGTCAGTTATATATTTTGTTAGTACCCATTTCTTTCTTTTTGAATAACCACCTAGAGGTCATTACTTTTTGATTTTTTGGAACCTCAGTTCTCTTCACAATTTCCCACGTATTATTTTTATTATGTGCTTCAAGTTCTGCCTTTATGGCTAATTTCCACAACTTACTTTCACTACTATTGATGGCCTCACCGTAATTATTTGGCTCATCCTCTATATTATCATCATGCACTAATGATTGATCAAGAAATTTATTTTTTGTTTTAATTTGCTCACACCATAAATTAAAATGATTTCCAGCTCTGAGTACACTATGAGCTATCTCGTTTGTATTATTTTGGTCATTTTGTACTTCAAACCAATTCCAACCTTCTTCACCACGTATGATAGGTGGATCTTTCAATATTGAGTTTTTATTTTTTGTTTTATAAATATCACCGTAAGTTTTAGATTCAATGAAGTTAACATGTTTCGAGTTATATACTTTTCCTGTTTCAGGAATGATTATATAATAAAATGTACTTCCACACCCTACTAAAATCATTCAATACTTTTATCTTCAAATTTTCCTTTAGCTAAAGGATTTAGTACATAGCTTAAAGAGCCAAAACGTCTGAAGTATTTAACATGGTTTGTTATGAAATTTCTCAAAAGGTATTTGGAAGTTTAAAGATTTCTTTGGAGTTTTGTTATAAACTTGTAAAGCAAACTGCAAAGCATATGCCCACATTTGAGTTGGAAATCCAGAGTCGAAAATTAGGCTTCTAATTTTCACCTGTAATTCTCGGTTAAATCGTTCAGCTGTGCCATTATGGCTAGGAGTATGAGGTGCTGTGGTGTCGCAACTTATTGACTCTTTTTCTATAATTCTCTTCATACTATCTGTCATGTATTATGTACCGTTGTCCATTCTCATTTGTGAAATTTTAACATTATACCCCTTATTTTCTTTGCATCATCTAAAAACTTTCCAAATGCTATGTGTACCATTGTTTTATCTTTTATTGGAAAGGCCCATGCATATCTAGAATAATCATCTATGAAAGTTATTATGTACCGTGCACCAAATTTAAATGTACTTGGGTTAATTGGTCCCATGAGATCAGTGTGAATTAATCTCATAGCTTATGTGTATCTATACCTAACAGTGTTAAATGGTTGTTTAGATATTTTTGCCCTTTTACAAATTTCACAATCCGAGACTGAATTATTGAACTTTACACCTTTAAGTTCTTCAATTGTTTCTTTTGCTTTCTCAAGGTACATTTTAGAAACATGACCTAATCTATTATGCCACAGCAACCCAATATCCCCTTTCAGACTTTCAACCTTATTTTTATTTATTACTTCCAAATCAGTTATGTTCATTTCATTTGCAGTGTCTAAATATTTTTGTAATGCATTTTCATTTCTAATATTTTCATATGTCATAGAACTGTCATCATTCATTTTTTCAATTTCCTTTACACCTTTAAGCATGGCATCAACGTAAGGCTGCCTTGCATAGTTATGTTCATTGTTTTTACTTCCTTCCAAATTTATCTTACAATAATCATGATAAACTAAATTATCATTAATTTTATCTTGACAACTATTACTTTTGTCACTATTATAATAACTGAATACATTTTTATTTGTATTGATATTATTTATCAATTCAAAATTCAACCACCAAAATTTACCATCATACTCTCCAGTTTTAAGCACGGTATTATTTTTTTCATTTATCAACTCAATATTTTTATCAGAAAATGTTGCTGATACCCCTTTATTTATAAGTTTTCTAATTGACAATGAATTTTTGGATAAGTTTTTGGAATATAAAACATTTTTTAATTTAATTAATTCACCACCTACTCCCTTCGCAATTATATCACCAGTTTTTTCGATTTTTAAATCTGCACTGGTATTTTTTTTTTGGTTTTTATTCTACATTCATTTTTCATAACTACAACATTCCTCAAATATTTATCTTCATTCATCATATGCTCACTTGCACCAGTATCAGCAATGAAATTTATATTTTTCAAATGTTTCTTACCTTCTACAACATTTGCTTCAGAGTCCATAGTTTCACCGTAATTACTATGTTCCTCATCACTATATGCTTCAGTCCCATCTTCAGCAATAAAAACCAATTTTTCCTCATTATTGGAGTCCATCATTTTGACCCTCCTATATAGACCAGTACCCTTTACATGGCCACCTCTCAGATTTCCTCTTAAACCCGACCTTCCTTGGTATCTTCCTCCTCTACCACATCTTCCAAGTTTTGAATTGCGGTATAGTTTCCTAATGGCATTATTACTTTGCCATACCTTTTTATTAGGGCAATTAAATGATTCGTGATCATTTGTGAGCGTTTTACAATTATAACACAACTTCTTTGTGTTAAGGCACTCACTTGACAAATGATTTAATTTGCCACATCTATAGCAAATTTTACCAGCGGCATTTCTTTTACTTCTGCAACCTACTCTTTGCCTTGATGGACCAGAGAAATGACCTCGTTTTGCCGAAGGTTCACCTGATACCTCAGAATTCAAAACTTGTCCCTCAGATACCCTCTCCTTTGCTTCTTTATGCCTAGCCTCTTCATTAATCAAAAAGGTTTTCAACTCATCTATGGTTAATTCACCCTTTGATGCATCGTACTTCCTCGGTTATTTCTGGGCACGGAATTTCTTTAGCCATGAGGAAGTTTTCCTTCAATTCCTTTTCGGAAATCGTTTCTCCTTGTTTATAGAGCTCCCTCGTTAGTTCATCAAACCTATTGATGAACTCAATTCCAGTCTCCTTATCTTTCTGGAATGTTAGAGAGTTCCAACTTCGTTTTACAGCAAAACGTAAGGAGAGCATCTTGGGAGATTTTAGATCAAGGTGTTTCTTAATCATCTCATGAGGACATAAGTCTATTATCATGCCTTTCAAATTGTCTTCAACTCGTGTGAGTATGAAAGACTTTGCAAAGCCGATCCTCTTACTTTCTTCCTCAATAGAAACGTTGTCAGGTCTTTTATAACTTTCTTCCAAGAGGTATTCATAATTGAAGCTTTGAAATTCGCTTCTTAACACCTTAAGCCATATGTCGAAATTGGTCTTCTCCTCCAATTTGAATGGAGCATTAACTGACCTGGGTAACTGATTCTTAGAAGATTCGTTTCTCCCTTCTATCCTGTTCTCTAGGTGGTTCAACCTTTCAAATAAATCATTAATTTGTTGTTTCAAATCTTCAGACTCCTTCTCAATTTGTAAGTGATTTTGTATTATTATTTGAAATAAGATAGGGATTAACTTATTCATTTTATTTCACTTATACACCATATATAGGACCTTATACACCATATATAGGACCCATGAATTGTTTTCTACTGTAATAATTTTACACCTTAATTTTTATTTGTCACCTTACTTACAAAGCCACCTTAACACCTTATGCTCCAACTAGTTCAACTATTGATTTTTTCAACATAAAACTTCAAATTTTTATTTATTAATTTTTTCTTTCAAATATTTATTTGATATAGGTATACCTTCATTTAATTCAACCTCTTCATTCCATTGATATCAATTATTTCAGAGTTCAATTAGAATTGTACTAGAACTACTCATTTTCTATTTTCAATTTTGATACGCATGCATGCTCTTCACCTTAATTAATATTATTTTCATAATCACTTATTATTTTACTAAACAGGATTACCTGCACGGCTTGCCTCCACCACTTTGGAATATTAAACAATTTATTGATTAAATAAAAGTCAGAAAAAGCTTTCAACGTATTTAATGTGCACACTTTACTCCGTTGAGATACGATACAACTTACAAGTTACTCAATTAGATTAGCGTCTCTTCTAAGCTTGGATTGGCTTCGTCATCAGCTACACGTCATCTTCTTCTATGCTCCGTAGGTTGATTGTAGGCCTCACCATAGAATGGCTACTTACCAGTTCATTTCTTCCAACAAATCCAAACCACGTGACTTTTCAACTGTTAATATGGCGACTGGTTGGCAAACAGAGGTTATAAGTTCCTATTGTTTACATTGTTTCGAGAGCGACATTCAGGTAGTTTTATCGTTTTTGTTGGGCATTTTGATCATTTTTCAAATAATAGTTAGTTGTTTGAAGGAGTCTTACGTGTTAAAGCGAATATTTACAGTGCTTCAATATGCAAAGTTCATATTTTAAGAAGTTATTTCAGACCCAGACGTTGGTCATAGGTAAATATGGAGATTTTTGCTGCTATTTTATGTATTTTCTCAGTTAACCAGTAAACTTGAAACTATTATAAAATTATAATTTGTTTGTAGGTATCTAATGAAGCTGAAATTGATTTGGACCCTTTTACATTTGCAACTGCTGATTTAGACTACAGTATTAATGGCATTCCACCAGTCACATACCCTGATATATTTTCTTACATTGTGTTAACTCATAGTTTCTACACACTTGAGCAGATGAAAGCCTACAAAACCCTTGATGCTCACAAGTATTTTTCAGCGGGTTTTGTCTTAAAAGTAGGAACAAAGATTTTAAATGATTATCATGTCATGGTTGGAAAGGTAACTTTTTCTTTTTATAATGTTTGATGATCTATTTCATGTTTTAATCATTATAAAGGTCATAATAATGATGTTATTTATCTTTTTTGTATATATATATCTTATGCCTTGTATTTATCATAGTCTTATAAAGTCTTTTTTTTAGGTAAAACATTCACAAAGATCCAGTGCTAAACCACTTGGGGCTTGGTGTATTATCACTAAAGATGATTCAATTGCAAGCTGTCACTGTACATGTATGGCAGATAATAGTGAAGTTTGTAGCCACACTGGTGCTTTACTGTTTGCTGCTGAATATGCAAACCGAAATAAAGGTACAGTTTCATGTACTGATATAGCTGCTTTGTGGCCCATGCCATCACTATCCACAATTGTGCCCATTGTACCAATAGCAGAAATGGACTTTGGTACAGTGGCTGGTTCAATACAACACAGTATCGCTATACCCACAACGTCCAAAGATCGTGTCGTAAATTTATTAAGAAGAATTGAAAGTTTGGATCGTACTGCTACGATTATGAGGATAGTGGAACCATTTGCAAGCAAACTACAGGCAGCCTCAGATGTCACATTACCAATAATATTTAATATTCTTGGAGAAAGGTATATTTCTGAGAATTATGTAGAACTGATGGAATGAAATAATTATACTTGGTTGACCAGGTATGATGCAAGATCTTGCATCAATTCAATGAAAATGCAGAAATTGAAACCTTATATTTATTTTTTGTTTTCGTGTAGTAGACCCACCTTTTCTTATAAAAGGATTACAAATTTCAGATTTTATTGACACCCTATAAAACTTACCATATATCAGGCTATGCCAATGTAGTACTTCAGATTAGCAGTCACATGGATGTGTGTTGTAAGTTTTATATAAAAAAAAACAAATTTTGACATCAATTTTAGATTTTGTTTATAATGTATAATATTATACCTACTGTGAAATAATAATACAATATTTCTGTCATAAGTTTATTGTTTATTAAATTTTCGAATGTTAGTGTAGGTACTGTTTTCTTTTATTTATAATTAATAAAAATAAATCACTACAAAGTGCAAACTTGTTTACAATATAATAATCTATAATAATCTTACAACAAAATAAAATTTTATCAAAAAAACAGTATGGATTTATTGAAAATTTGGGAACTAAAGACGCTTTAGAATGTATCACTGATTTGTTGTGCTCCAACTTAGATATAAGGTATTCTATACTTCTAGGTTTAAGATTATTACATGTAAATATTCTGTAATAATTTTGTGGTATAATAATAAATAAATACTAAAGCATAATAAAACTTGAAATATAGTAAAAATAATTCTTAAAATATGGTGGAATTCAAATTAAATAGCTTTTCCAAATTATGGAGGAAGTATTGGAGGAAGAATGGTTATCAATTCACTGCAAACTGTAACTATTTTATCAAGAATACATACTTCATTATTCCCTTCTTTTAGCATGCTTATTGTTAATGGTCCTTCAAAAATCCTAAACTTATTTTTGGTGACTCCAATTATTCTCTCAACATGAATTCTCACATGTGCAATGTGTCGTGTTGCTTCGATTTCCAGGGGATGTAATTGACTTTTGCGCTTTGTAAATGCAGGAATAACTAATTTTGCCCCAATTATACTTAATGTTTCTTCAATTACAAATCCTCATCACCAGGTTTAATATGATTACAAAAATCGCCTAATTCTACCATTTGTTTGTCAGATGCTCGACCACCGCAACCCTTACTTATATAACTAATTGATCCCTGCGGGGTGATCCAATTAAAAATTTAATGGTATTATGATGTTTATAATTTGACCAGCATTGCTGCTGTGTCAAATAATTATCAGGTTTTTCGATAAAATTAATGTACCTGGGTGATAAATTATAACACATAGCGTTTCTGAACCGGCTATTTTTTTGTGATGATTCAATTTTGGAGTAGGTACATATTTTGTGTTTATCATATCCAATTATTCTTGGATATCAATACAAACTTTTATAGTTGCTTTAGTCCAAAAACCATTTCTTCTTTTATAAGAAAATCTTTTGAAATGTAATTCCGTGATGCGCGCTTTGCACTCATTGGTGCTAATGAAGCTTCGTTCTGATTGGAAACATAATTCCTGCTATAAGGCCCTCGTCGTAATTTAGGCCTGATGCTCGAATAATTCGGCGTCGCTCGGTTAATGGTCAGACAACACATGTCCGTGCCGTGCCCGCACCGAGACACGGCCGTGTTTCGCCCAAACAAAAACACGACGCAGTGCAAGCACGGTGCGGAGATGTCAACACAGCTACATAAGAAAGCACTGTACAATTCATCACCGAGACACGGTCTTGTCTCGGTGTGGCCACGGTGCGGACATGTGTGGCCTGACCATGAAGGGTGAACCACACATATCCGCACCGAGACACGGCAGTGTGACGGCCAATAAGTTCAAAGCCACACATTTCCGACACACGGCCGCATGACGGCCATACTACGAGCGTGCTTGGTAGTTTGTCAGTTGGCTTCTCGAAGTTATGAGTGTCAAAAAACTAAAATGTTAGCCAGCATCAGCAACAGCGAATTGGCAACAATAGCCATTGCATTGGAAGGTGAAGAAAATGAGAAAAATAGACCAAAACGATGAAAAATGTGGGTACACTGTAACGGACTTTTCGTGTCGGTTCTCCTGAATTATTAAGAAGGTATCTTTTAGTTATATACAAGTTTATTTACAGTGAATTATTAACGGAAATCAAATATTTAAATAGTATGACCCAGCGCGCATCTGCTTCTGCTCTGGTCTCGTTTCGCTGCGTCGAGCGCACCTCCAGTGCGCAGGCATTCCTTTGTCAGTCGAGGATGGAGCGAAGCGCAGGGATGTGCTGGATCTCTGCGTCCTTAGGTCCGTGATTCCGGGGACCAGGGTCGGTCTCGTCGCTGCCGGCCGGACAACCTCGTTGACCGCTGTAGGCTCGTCAGCTCCCGGTCTATCGAAATTCTCCGACAATCAATACTTGTCGGACGGAACGGGAATAGATTGGTCAATACCCAATCTACGAGTATTTACCGACAATCAGTACTTGTCGGACGGAACGGGAATAGATTGGTCAATACCCAACCTACGAGGATTTCCGACAATCAATACTTGTCGGACGGAACGGGAATAGATTGGTCAGCACCCAACCTACGAGGTTTTCCGTAATCAATACTTGTCGGACGGAACGGGAAGAGATTAGTCAATACCCAATCTCAGTAACTTTGTCGGCAATAAAATTTTATAAAATTCTGTTCAACCGTTTGATTCCGTTTGGTATCTTGATTCTGATAACTCTGCCATTGTTGCAGACAAGGCGATATTTCTTTGTTTTGCCCTCTTTCAGATGGTCTGGAATTAAAATTTGCTGAACACTCCATGTCTTTATCTCCCGGTGTGTTGATTGCTTGTTCTCCTTTGGGAGTCCCATGTTCTCTTACGGCATGGCTGTTTGTCGGAGTGTAATATAACTTGTCTGTCATCTCTTCGGTATTCTCGTTGTCTGGAGTCCCGAACAAGGTTTTGAATCGGTTTATCATTCTCTCGGCTTGCTTCCCTGGAGTTGTCGGAGGAGATGACAGTTCTCCGAATAATCTTATCTGGTGTGGACTAGCCTCTAATGGGCTGACATTGCCTGATATGTCTAGTATGTCGTTTTGGTAGTCCATGGCTGCGATCTTTCAACTGAATTATGGCTCCTTGTGATGGCCTCCTTATAGTTAGGTGAACGATAGGGGAGGGATTTATATTGTTGTTGAGGTGGGGGCATCTTTGTTTCTGAATGGTTTAAGATCCTTGACATGCGCAGTCTGTTTTCCTGCAACTAGGCATCTTCAATCGGAAAATTACTGGTGAAATTTTTTTTTGCACTATGTATGGTCCGGCGTATTTGGGAGCTAGTTTACTCGCAAATGCATTTGTAGCTGAAGGCAGGTGATGATAGTTTTTCATAACCCAATCACCTTGTTTCGGAGACCACTCTCTTCTTATTAAGTCATAATGCCGTCGCTGTGTTTCGAAAGCATATTCCATGTTTGCTCTCGCCAGTTTTCTCATATCCTGCAATTTCTTTATATTTTCCGCGTATTCAGTTGTACTCAATTCTATCCTGTTAATTTCGAATCTTACGTTATCAATTTCTCTTCCGAAATTTAGCATTGCCGGGGAAAATCCTGTTCCCACGTGTCTAGAAGAGTTGATTGCATGGCAGAATTCGTATATGTATTTGTCCCATTTCTTATGATTTTCTTCTACAAACGTGGCTATCATTGTTTTCAATACTATTCATTCGTTCTACTGGGTTACATTGCGGGGAGTAAGGTGGTGTGAACTGATGTTTCTCTTTGAACTCTTTGAGTTGTCGGGTGCCAATTTTGTAACGGACCAGCAGCTCAATATAGAAAAATGTATATTCTGTCAATCAGTGTTAAAATACCTTGGACACATAGTCGGAAGGTAACGATCCAGACAAAATAAATGTAATAACAGGGCTGCAACCTCCGAAAAATATAAAACAACATCGGTGATTTTTAGGAATGACCTCATGTTCTCGCCGTTTCATCGAGGGATACTCCACAATAACATCTCCACTGAACAATCTTCTGAAAAAAGGTAAAAGATGGAACTGGGCGGAAAAACAAGATCAAGCATTTCAAGAACTCAAAAGGGCATTGACAACAGCTCCAGTACTCACATGCTCAGATTTCTCACAATTGTTCTATTTACAAACGAATGCATCCAACAGCGGACTCGGAATTTCACCGACACAAAAGGTCCGTTACAAAATTGGCGCCCGAGCAGGGACGCATGTATATCGAGTGTCGAACGTTTCGCTAAAAAATTGCTTCCTTTCATTGCTTTTTCTACCTTACTTAGTTGATATATCCAACTGGTTCCTTGCGATCGGTTTCCTTGATTTGTATCGTCGTCTGATAATTCCATCATAATTTTCAAATTTTTGCTCAAGCGCCAATTTTGAAACGGAATTTTCTTGTCGGTTCCTCTGAATTATAAAAAAGGTATCTTCTAGTTATATACAAGTTTATTTACAGTAAATTATGAACAGAAATCAAATATTTAAATAGTATGACCCAGCGCGCATCTGCTTCTGCTCTGGTCTCGTTTCGCTGCGTCGACCGCACCTCCGGTGCGCAGGCAATCCTTTGTCAGTCGAGGATGGAGCGAAGCGCAGGGATGTGCTGGATGTCTGCGTTCTTAGGTCCGCGATTCTGCTTGACGTGATTCCGGGGACCGGGGTCGGTCTCGTCGCTGTCGGCCGGACAACCTTGTTGACCGCTGTAGGCTCGTCATCTCCCGGTCTATCGAAATTCTCCGACAATCAATACTTGTCAGACGGAACGGGAATAGATTGGTCAATACCCAATCTACGAGTATTTACCGACAATCAGTACTTGTCGGACGGAACGGGAATAGGTTGGTCAATACCCAACCTACGAAGATTTCCGACAATCAATACTTGTCGGACGGAACGGGAATAGATTGGTCAATACCGAACCTACGAGGATTTCCGACAATCAATACTTGTCGGACGGAACGGGAAGAGATCTCAGGAACTTTGTCGGCAATCAATACTTGCCAACGAAAAGGATTCAGACTGGTCAATACCAAGCCTGGGAGGAGGAGGAAGTTCAGAGGAGTCAGTACCTCCCGAGAACTGCCTTCTGCATTCTCGGTGCTCGGGTTATATAGGCAGTGGCTTGCTCCTTCAGTGGAATAACCAGCTTGCCCCTCCAGTGGAATAACCAGCTTGCGCACAACTAACGTTGGTGCGCGAGCAACAACATTACAACACAACACAACGCAAGATATTTTGAAGGCGAATTCTGCAAGTTGCTTCCTCATTTAATGGAAGATGAGACCAAATTTGACGAATACTTTAGAATTTCTGAACTTGAGAATTAAAGATTAAACATTAAAAAAATTATCAATACTCTCGATTTTTCTAGGGTGAATAGAAAAATTGGCCCCCACTAGCTACGTTCTAGTTTCCATTTCTACTATAGGCCAAGAATCCATCAGAACGCACCGTGTCCATCAAAAATTAAAACATGAACTATCTCGCACGGTGCGGACTCGGTGCGGCGCGGTGCGGGCACGGTGCGGAGATGTGAAGACAGCCATAAGAAAGCACGGTACAATTCATCACCGATACACGGCCGTATCTTGGTGCGGGCTCGGTGCGGACATGTGTGGTTCCAACCTTAATACGGATTTCAACGGCGATGTTAGTCTACTCGGATAATACAGCGATCTAATGATGGAGAATCGAAAAACCGAGAGCCTACTGTATATACATAGATAAACATAGTTATCCTGCTATGAGCACTATTCAAAAGTACATAGTATTGATTGGAGTAGCGCATGAATATTTAGCTCTTATTTTTGGATATCCAGTTTCTATATATATATATATATATATATATATATATATATATATATATATATATATATATATATATATATATATATATATATATATATATATATATATATATATATATATATATATATATATATATATAATTGTAAAGGTTAGACGACTGTCTAAGATGAGGAGAGAAGATTCTTAATCAGGTATGCAGTCTTAGGGCTGACTAAAAAGAAAACTCTTGTTTCTGTTCAAGCTTTCGAGTCTTTATTGGCTCTTCATCGGGAACTCTACAATAATCATCATAAAGATATAAACAACATTATAAATTGCCTCTAGACAGATATTACTTACGAAAATGAGGTTGAATTCAACAGGTGGAAACAGTACAAACTTCGCCGAACATCAAAACGATATGGATATAACCAAACGTGTCACAAAATAAAATAAGAACATGAGGTGGCGTAAAATAATAAATTATAAAAGAAAATGTGAGAGAGAACCGTTGAAAAATCTTTCATTAAACGGAAAATGCGAGAAAGAACTCCCACATGACAAGTGACAAAGCAGCGTGGAACGCCATTAGTCGTCTATGGAAAAACGTAAAACAGTTGACAGATTATATTGCCAACATTAAGTAACTCGATGATCAGCAAGGTGTGCCAACACATGCAAAATCACTATAAAATAGATTATTCATAGCATTAGGTTCCTTAACAATAGAAGATATTTCTAGGAAACATCTCTTTTTCAAATTCGATTCATGTTCTAAAATAGTAACACCATCATAATCAGGGATGTGATCTTCCTCTAAAACATGTTGTGCTAAGGTGCATGTGATTTTTGAATTTCTAACGTCTTCCCTATGTGAGCAAATTCTGTCTTTAAGCTTCCGTTTCGTCTGACCAATATATTTCAAGTCACACTGTGAACAAGGTATGCAATAAACCACATTAGATTGGGTCTTTGTCTTTTGACTTTGAAAAAATACTATCAATAGTGAGTTGATTTTTATAAGCAATATTGATAGAGGGAAATTTTGAAAAATTTTTTCTGAAATTGTGAACTATCGAATGAACATAAGGTAAAGAAAAATAGAATTTAGAGTTTTGTGAACCTAGATTAGGTGGAACATTATCCGAAGGTAAAACGTCAATGGTAGCTCTCCTGAAAATCAGTCCATAGACCAACTTACTTGCATAACCGCTATTAACAAAAAGATGATCAAGTTTTTTTAAATTTTGATTACGTAAGGAGGTGTGGCTGGTTCTAACAACTCTGTTTTTCATGCCAATCACGAGGTTGATTTTTCGTTTATGTTGGTGGTAAGAATCATAATAAAATAAATAAATTACAAGTTGGTATACTAAACCTGGTGCTTCTGGTAGATTTTTACATTGTTAATAGCGGTTATCCAAGTAAGTTGGTCTATGGACTGATTTTCAGGAGAGCTACCATTGACGTTTTACCTTCGGATAATGTTCCACCTAATCTAGGTTCACAAAACTCTAAATTCTATTTTTCTTTACCTTATGTTCATTCGATAGTTCACAATTTCAGAAAAATTTTTTCAAAATTTCCCTCTATCAATATTGCTTATAAAAATCAACTCACTATTGATAGTATTTTTTCAAAGTTAAAAGACAAAGACCCAATCTAATGTGGTTTATTGCATACCTTGTTCACAGTGTGACTTGAAATATATTGGTCAGACGAAACGGAAGCTTAAAGACAGAATTTGCTCACATAGGGGAGACGTTAGAAATTCAAAAATCACATGCACCTTAGCACAACATGTTTAAGAGGAAGATCACATTCCTGATTATGATGGTGTTACTATTTTAGAACATGAATCGAATTTGAAAAAGAGATGTTTCGTAGAAATGTCTTCTATTGTTAAGGAACCTAATGCTATGAATGCCAGGACTGATATCGCTAATCTTAGTGTTTTTTATGCATATTTGTTAAACCTGCCTTCTCGAACTGAAAACTCTGTTCTCCAATCTATTTTATAGTGATTTTTCATGTGTTGGCACACCTTGCTGATCATCGAGTTACTTAATGTTGGCAATATAATCTGTCAACTGTTTTACGTTTTTCCATAGACGACTAATGGCGTCCCACGCTGCTTTGTCACTTGTCATGTGGGAGTTCTTTCTCGCATTTTCCGTTTAATGAAAGATTTTTCAACGGTTCTCTCTCACATTTTCTGTTTAGAGGCAATTTATAATGTTGTTTATATCTTTATGATGATTATTGTAGAGTTCCTGATGAAGAGCCAATAAAGACTCGAAAGCTTGAACAGAAACAAGAGTTTTCTTTTTAGTCAGCCCTAAGACTGCATACCTGATTAAGAATCTTCTCTCCTATATATATATATATATATATATATATATATATATATATATATATATATATATATATATATATATATATATATATATATATATATATATATATATATATATATAAATCAAGCAGAATTATCGGTCTAGCCCGCATATGTCTACCCAGCCGTTGACACGTGTTTCGGACTCTTTGGTCCTCTTCAGAACGGCGTAGCCGGCTGCTTCGACATATGCGGGCTAGACCGATAATTCTGCTTGATTCATATACTATTTCCCCGCGATAAAATTTTCTCTTAGTAGTATATATATATATATATATATATATATATATATATATATATATATATATATATATATATATATGTATATATATATATATATATATATATATATATATATATATTATATATATATATATATATATATATATATATATATATATATATTATATTTATATATATATATATATATATATATATATATATATATATATATATATATATATATATATATATACAGGGTGGGCCATCCATAACTCCCACCCCGAATTTTGAGCTTTGTGATGAAATAACGAAAAAACGCTCGGACAGTTCAAATTTTGTTGAAAGGGGGACAAATAAGGGTGTTCAAGTGAGTTTGATATCACTACCCCTCTAGCCGCAACCCTTACCAGCTCTCATTTTTGAATAGGGAAAAGGGATCGAGCAGAACCTTGTTGGAAAGGCAATTCAATTTACTGCATGAGTGCATTTTTTTTTCATCGCTTATCAATTATTAAACAGAGTGACTCAGTATTGCATCAATAACTTTCAAACGCCGAATTTGGATCTTTTAGATGGAAAAAACGCTCGGAAGGGTCAAATTTTGTTGAAATGGGGACAAATAAGGGTATTCAGGTGAGTTTGATATCACTACCCCTCTAGCCGCAACCCCTAACAGCTTTCATTTTTAAATAGGGAAAAGGAGTCGAGCAGCACCTTGTTGGAAAGGCAATTCAATTTCCTGCAAGACTGTATTTTTTTTTCATCGCTTTATTATTATACAGAGTGACTCAGTATTGCATCAATAACTTTCACACGCCGAATTTGGATCTTTGTGATGGAAAAAACGCTCGGACAGGTCAAATTTTGTTGAAAGGGGGACAAATAAGGGTGTTCAAATAAAATTGATATCACCACTCCTCTAGCCGCAACCCCTAACAGCTCTCTTTTTTTTTTAAGTCTGAAATAACTAAACGAATTCTCATTTTCAAACAGCTTCTCCATATCAATATCAACGAAACCTGTTATCGCCGCCTTTTTTTGCAATTTCTCTATCACTACGCATATGCCAAACACATGTTGAAAATGCTGAAACCGAGACAATAACTGAAAACGTGAAAACAATAATATTTACAAAGTAAATCGTGCGCTTTCGTTCAAATTGAAATAATTGCTGCTAGGGTAGCGGATAGAGGGGTAGAGATATCGAATTCATTTTTTGAACCGTCCGAGCATTTTTTCCATCTCAAAGATCCAAATTTGGCGTGTGAAAGTTACTGATGCAATACTGAGTCACTTTGTATAATAATAAAGCGATGAAAAAAATACACTCATGCAGGAAATTGAATTTCCTTTCCAACAAGGTGCTGCTCGGCCCCTATTCAAAAATGAGAGCTGTTAGGGGGTAGTGATATCAAACTCATTTGAACACCCTTATTTGTCCCCCTTTCAACAAAATTTGACCTGTCCAAGCGGTTTTTTGTTATTCCGTCCCAAAGCTTAAAATTCGGGGTGGAAAATTATGGATGGCCCACCCTGTATGTGTGTGTGTGTGTGTGTGTGTGTGTGTGGGTGTGATATTGAGGATGCAGTCAAACAACTGGGCTAGATTTAAAGAAAACTCTTTGCTATTTTGTCAAGCTTTCGGAAATGTTTATTCCTTCTCCAGAACATCTTTAAAAAAATGGGGAAATTAAATCATGTTTAACGGATAAGTTAAAATATACTCACCAAACTTGAGATTTGAAAGAGAAGTCGAAAAACGTCAAAAAATAAATAACAAACAATCTCCCCTAGTCAACTTTACAAACGATGAGGTAGTTGTCACCATTAATATGACACATTACAAAATTTAATTTAAATTTTAAAAATTTCTGAAAATGGTACATAGGACGTGCTCTATGATAAGATGGAAGAGAGTTGAAACTTGAGCAAGGGCACAAGTTTGCTTTTCTGTTCTGCAATCACTTCTATCGGACGTTAAGCCTCCAGAAAGGTTGCTTGAACTTTGTCCAATATATGTTATATCACATGTCTGACAAGGAATCTTATAAACAACATTTGATCTTTCTAAAGTATTCAATTTTGCTACGTTGGGCGATCTTAACATTTTTATTCCTGAAAATATTCATAAGTTTCGGCGTCAGAGATTGGAAATATGGTAATGAACTGAAAAAAATAACACTAGTATTGGAGGTGGCTCACCATCGGCATGGCTTCCTGATGCAAAAGAAATTGAATTTGAAATATTTGAATTGTTATTTATACTATTGGAATGATTGTCCGAAAGGACGAATTCATCAGTAAAGAACTATAGAGAAGCTTGAGAAAATGAGAGTTTTCGAGTAGAATCCCCTTTAACTCATTTAAACATTCATTTTTGAAAAAAGGATGTATTAAATATGTGATCCTCTTCCTCATGGTAAAAATTAAGTTAACTTTCATTTTCGTTGGATGATACGAGCGGTAGTTAAGCAATCTATTGCTGGCACATGGTTTTCTATATCATTCAGTACAAATGATCATTACCTCTACATAATCTCATATCGAGGAACGGAATGCTACCATTAACTTCTTTTTCCGCTGTGAATGTTCATTGTAGCTGTTGAAAAGTGTTAATGCCTCTTCAATTTCAATTTTACCAACAGGAACAGATATGATCAAATCATCCACATAACGTTCGATAAAAGGTATATCAAAAGGCATTCTACTTTCAATCTCTGTGATCAAGTCATCCAGAACAGAGTTCACAAGAAAAGGAGATATTGTTGAACCTATAGGAGTATATTAAAACAATGGTTAAAAATAACAATTTACACTTTTATTATAAGAAATAACGCATGACGCACGTTTCGGTGGAACTTCACCTTTTTCAGATGCTAATGGCAAACTAACTATGATTTTCTGTTATATCGAAAACAAGAAATGACAAATTATGTAGAAGGGGTAAATACAAAGATGGTTACAAATAATTATTAGAAAAGGAAAAACCAATTCTGAACTGCTAGTCAGGTAGTTCGGTAATTTTGAAAAGATTAAGAAGGGGGCTTGAAGTATGATCGATTTGGCTATTCAATAGGAGACCGGAATGCTTGTATTTATTTATCTGTAATGATTCTAAAAAATTAAGTTTAATTCCTTTACTTTCAGTATTTAATATTTTAAAATCGAAATTGAATGTGTGATTTTCTTGGATTAAATGGTTTGCATAATGTGAATCCGACTTCTGATTAACAAAGCTACGTTTGTGTTCTGAAATTCTAGTTTGAAAACTTCTGAAAGTTCTACTAATGTAAAACTTATCACAATCGCCACAATTAATTTTATAAACTCCCGATTTATTATCTTTATGAACTTTGGATTTATTATTTTTATATGATTTCCTAAATTATTACCGGTACGATAAGCAATGTTAATGTTGTGCTTAGATAAAAGAGATTTAAGTTTTTTACTTGAATTTCCGGTGAAAGTGAGGCTGTTGTATTTGATATTATTTTTAGTAAGGCGGTACACCTGGTTAATCGCATTTTTGAAAAACTTTTTATCTATCATATTGTCTAAAATATTAGGATCATAATTATTATTTACGGCAATTTGTTTAATTATATTTTTCTCGATGTTAAAATTGGCATTTGAAAGTGGAATATTTACTAAACGATGTACCATACTATTGAAAGCTGCCATTTTGTGTTGGAAAGGATGTAGGGAAGTACTATGTATGACGCTATCAGTGTGCTATAGTGACGCTATAGGAGTACGCTATAGGAGTACCAACAATTTGCTTTCAATAATTATCATTGAAAAGTAACACATTATTCAAGTATAAATTTAAAATTATGGAAAACAAGTTTACAGTGTTGAGAAACCACGTCCCACTCAAACTCGTCAATATAACTAGAAGAGGTAAATTGTTGAAAAGGGATACAACGTCGGAACATAAAACTATATAATTATCTCTGGAAGTTCGAAATCGTTTATGAAATTGCCAAACGAAACAGAAACTTCAACGTAAAACTCACTATCAGTGTCATATGACAAACTCAATATATTGGCTAGCCATTCTGCTAATGCCAATCTTGCCATGTCATCTGGCTTTATCAAGAATCAGTGCGACTAGTAGCGGACTGAGAACGCATCCCTGCTTAACCCCTATCATTGTCCCAAACTCCCTCGATTCTTCATTATTAGTTCTTACTATGTTCTTGTTATCTTTGTACATTGTCTCTATTATCTTTATTATTTTTTTATCAATTCATCCATATGTCTTCTCTTCTCACTCGGTCGAATGCTTTTTCAAGGTCTATAAAGCATACATGTATGTCCCTTTGTCTGCTTATTAGTTTTTCACGGATTTGCCTTAGAATAAATGTTGCATCTTGGGTACTCTCCTTCCTAAATCCATATTGGCTGTCATCTATTGTTTCTTCGATTTTATCTCTCATTCTTTTTTCTATTATCATGGCTAGAATCTTACCCGGAACACCAGTCAACGTTATTCCTCTATAGTTGTTGCAGTTTCTCTTATCTCTTTTTTTTGTGTATCGGTAGTATGATTCCTATATTCCATTCCAATGGGATTCTTATTTGTTTTACTATATCATTCATTATTTCAGTTAATATCCTTCTTCCTTCTCTGCCCATATATTTTATCATTTCAGGTGTTATGTTGTCTATTCCTGGTGATTTTCCTAATTTCAATTTTTCAATTGCTTCTGTAACTTCATTTTCTTGTATTTCCTCTATTTCTTGTAATTCTTCCTTACTTCTCGTTCTCTTGTTCCTTCTGTTTATGTTTTTGTCAGTTCTTCGAAGTGCTGTCTCCATCTCTCCATTATTTCTACTTCGTCCGTTATTATGTTTCCTTCTTTGTCTTTTATGTTCATCATATTATATTCTTTATTTCTTTTTCATTTGCTTTATTGCCCCGTAAAATAGTTTCTGATTCTCTCTATAGTTCCTTGTCATCTTTTCTCCAAATTTTGTCCATGATTCTAGTTTGGCTTTCTTGACTTCCTCGTTTACTTCTTGTCATTTTTCTTTATATTCCTCATAATCTTCTTTCTTTTTTGTGTCCGAATATTTCTTCCATTTATCCTTTATTTTCAGTTTTCATTTGTTTGTCCACCATTCAGTTTTCTTTGTTATTATGTTCGATATCTTTGATACTCCGCAGCTGTCTTTGGCTGCTTGTGGGCTACTATCTTTAAAGAATTCCCATTTTTCTTCTATTTCCATTTGTTGGGCCAATCCTTTGAACTTTCTCTCTACAATATCTTGGTATTTCTATCGATATTGTCCTTCTTTCAATTTATAACTTTTCATTTTCTCTTTGACTTTCTTTCTCCTTTTCTCCCATTTTTCTTCGTTTTTAATTATCATATCCATCTTAACTAAGAAGTGGTCTCTATCTATATATACCATACAAAAACAAAAAGTTTCATCTCATTTTACTAACGATTCCATCTCGTAATTACATTACAAATTCATCATTTATGAAAACATAACTCATTAGCAGGGGGCATAATTCATCCCCTGAGCGTCCTATACGCATTCTTATTAATTGTTCTCTCCTTTTAACCATTAAATAATTGTACATTATCTATACCCCACTATTTTGGAAACTATAATCAGTCTTATATTATTATAACCTACATTTGATAATGGGCTCAAAGTTTAAACATTGTTAAAAAAAAGCAATTTTCAAATATCATATTTTTGTCCCTTCTGACAACTTCAAATATTCATGCTTCGAGTAATAAGTTAGTTCTCTTATTTGCGTATCATCAAGTAAGCAACGGTTTACATTTTCTTAAGAAAAAAAAATACTATGACTTTTATAAATAACACTTTTGATGCGTAATATCAGCAATTCCATTTTAGAGACAAAACTTGATTACAAGATTTAAATTATTTAATTAATCAAACAAAAAAAATAAAAAATTAAAAAAAAAGTCAATGTCTCAATAAGATTCAACTAAAAAGAATGCATAAAAGCGAAATATTCATAATAATAATAAAAAAAATTCTAGCGTCGAAATGTTTGACATATTCATTACATTCTTCATGAATCTTATTTGATGGCAAGACTCAAAATTCATTCAATAAATCAACTATTTATTTGTATACACAATAGTAGTTCGATAGTGGGTCAATATAATAAAGTAGGTCAAAGTTATCATAATATCATACAATTGATTTTCCATTTAACTCAACTGAAGCGATTAATTAATTATGTATCTAATCAAACACAAAAATTTTTTTTTTATTCATCTTAACTAAAAATAGTTCCAATAATTCACAATAATTGATTTTCAAATATTAATAATAAAAAAAATTCCCCAATTAAACTTGAATTACGAATATTGCATAAAAACTAAGAACATCAAAAAAATATATAAAAATTTCCTTATTATATACTGCACAAAAAAAAATAAAAATAATAATCCTCGAAATTAAATATCAATATGCAAAAACACTTCCCCAATTGAACTTGAGTTACGGATGACGCATGAACGAGGAAAAATCATAATAAAATTAATAATGTTAAAAAATAATAATAATAATAAATATACAAGGTTATAACTCTTCAAACTCAAAATTAATGAAGAAAAAATGCATTAAAGCAATAAATTTAAAAAAAATAAATGTTTCTTTTAAAAAAATAAATGTCTCTTTTTTTCTTCATTTTTACAAAAAACAATGTCAATCTCACTCCATATTTACAAACATATTTATACGTCCATAACTCGTATGTCTCTGCCATTTACACATAGGGTAGATCCTACCTTAACTTCCTGCAACATTGCGGTTTGTGACTTCCACTCTGCCTGCGGAACTTGTTCACAGCCAGTATACCCATTCCTTCGGTCCTCGTGATGGCCTGGTTCGTCATCTCCGGAACTGCGAAGCAACCAGCCTTTTTATGGGCGATGATCATTTCTTCTTCTTCCCATTTTATTCACGTACTTTCACTTTTTGCAATCACATTAATACAACTGGCAGGATCGCCATGTAATGACCGGTCCTGGTTATTGAATAATACATTGGTTCATATTATACTTGGTCTTTATTTACTCTAGACTTCTCGCTAACTCTCGGGTAGCGTGACGGGTATCTAAGTCTAGCTGAGTCCATTCATCAAAGATTCCCTCCCCCTGGTTTATTTATAAATATTATACATGATATCGATGACGTGCGATCTTGGTCTCACGTACTCGTCGTATTGTTTATAAACTACGAAACATAACATCCTTCATCTAATGTGGACTAAAACAATCATTACCTACTTCCAGCCCAGCTAGCCATTCTGCTAATTTACTACCAGGAGAATCAATTGAGGCGACGATTGGTCTCATAGAAAGATTTCGTTTATATACCTTAGGTAATGAATAAAATCTGGGTGCAACTGCATTATACATAGTCGGTGTTCTGGCTGCATTCTCATCAATCACTTTTTTTTTAAACTCAGAATAGTACATTATTCAACGAGCATATAATGGTAGCTATTATTCATGAAGATGAAGTTTACAATACGAGCCGCAGGCGAGTGTTGTAAATCATCTGAGTGAATAATAGACAGCATATGCGAGTAGAATATTTTATGAAAATATTGACATTATTGATAACTATTATGTAACTATATTAACTAAGTAAGTAATATTATTTATTAACATTAATTGTAAAATTGGGATTTACACAGTTGTACAGATTTATTGTGGGAAGTGATTTCATATCCACATTGATATTTTGACTGGTTGTGGATAGAACGTTCTGATGACTACATGAAGGGGCTGCAATCGAGTCTGATATTTTCGCAGCAGTGTTCATTTTATTTTTGATAGATTCATCAATGTAGCCTTCAGCTACCGCTGTAGATTTTCATCCACCATGCCTCTTTAATGCTGTTATATCCTCGCCTGCGTCAACAAGGATAGTCGCAGAAGATATGCGGAAGCTATATCCAGAATATTTTTCTGGGTTTGGCAACTTCAAAAATGTGGCAATTTGCTTCCCCATTCGGGTAAATTTGTTGATATCAATTCTTTGACTAGTGCACTTGCCATTCTGGTAATTTAAGAAGAACTCATTTGATGTTACCAACGGAGGACGAATATTGATATATTTTTTACAGTATTGATATAAATTATCGGCTACCGTGAATTTGTGACAGATTTTTGTCTTGCTATTTGGTACATTTATCAAGAATGCTGTTCCCAAGTTTCGTACGTCACTTAGTTCCATTGAGTACATTTCGTTAGATCGACAAGCACCCATTACCCCTATTATTAATGCTACCTTAAATTTAAAAAAATTTATCACACAAGTATTTCTGCAATATGTAGAAGTTTTTTTACCTTTGTCGCTAGATATTTCTCGTCAGATGCCTCTGTGAGGAATTTTTTTATCTTTTCAGGTGAAAA
Source organism: Cynegetis impunctata (assembly GCA_030704885.1). Lineage (NCBI taxonomy): Eukaryota > Metazoa > Arthropoda > Insecta > Coleoptera > Coccinellidae > Cynegetis > Cynegetis impunctata. Next base: position 136,332 of record JARQZK010003736.1, read on the forward strand.
AGTATTGGCTTTTTTTGGTTGAATTCCTTCAAATTGACGTTTCAAAAGTGCGCCTAGATTACTAAAGCTATTAATATCAATCTCTTTTTTCAAATTTATTGTACTTCTCAGCATCGAGTAAGTTGTCCATAACGTGGATGGTTTATATTTTTCTGACAATTCATTAAAATATACCAGTAACACTGATTCGGAGAACGATTCTGTTTTTTTGGCAATTCTCCATTGCATAAGGATTCAAAGCCACCAATTTTGCTTCTTCTTCAATGTTTTCTGACATGTTCAATTTATATTCATAACAATAAAATCCTTGCTTTTCCACTAACACAATTTAAATTGATTTGATGTTTCAAATCTTAGATTTTATTAGTTTACTATTTATGGTCTGAATTTGCGAGACATATGTCACATGTGTTGCCTATATGGAATACTGATTGAGACATGGAGGGAAGTCTATTCTTTATGCGTTTGTTCACACTACAGCAAAATAAAAAAATTGACATTAACGGCCGGTTGCACCAAGTAATATTTAAGTATACTTAACGTTAAGTATAGCTTTAATCCAATTTTGCTTCGCACCATTCAAAACTGGTCACTCAAACGAGCGCTTGGCTAAGCTTAGTAATTCGTCGGCTTATTCTACGCTTATCTCTTGTAGACCAATAAAGGGAGATTTTAAATCGACATTTGTTGTGGAAGGCTGACTTTTTGATATTATCTTCGTTTTTATATGTAAAACGAGAGTCAATAGTTTAAAAATGAAAATCAGCCTGCAAGGCTTGTAAAAAAAATAAAAACCACCCTCAAAACCACTTTTTTTGAAATATCTCGGAAACCTAAAAATATATGGAAAAATGTTTCCAACAAAAATTGTAGATATTAAAATTTTCTACAAAATTGTTTCTGATCACTTTCGACCTATTTGCAATAGAAACCAAAATATTTGCAAAATAAATTAAATAAATTAATACGCGCCACCTATTGATTAATAGTATAAGTGACACACTTCGAATAATTTTCTATAGAAATCATTATTGCATTTTACCTGGGCGCTTGTGTACTGAAAAGCTAAAAACATTGGATTGCCTGGTGTATTTCACGGAGAATTATTGGCGGGAGATATCTGTCTGAGATATCAACGACGATTCATGCACTTGTAAGTTTTCCTAATACCGTTAGAATAATATATGAAATACTGAATTCATATATTATCATACGGTTATATCTGAGACAGATGAAAACTTGTTTATTTTAAATAAAAAATGATAATTAAAGATGAATTTTCAGTTTCCTGAAAAAAATGATATTTCTTTTTTTGAGACAGTTTATTTGCCTATCAGATATATGTAGACTTTTTTATAGTTTTTAAAGTAATAACAGGCTATTGAGAATATATATATTAACGGTTGACGTTTAGTTGTATGTTAAAAATAGGGTTAATTTTATTATATTCATTAAAATGCGTTTAGGTTTACGGTTGTGAACCTTAGAGGAAATCAGCCTAGGAATTTAATACCTGTACATAAATATCAAGTACCAGCAGTGTTGCCGTTTTGGCATTTTTAATGCTAAATCTAGCTTTTTTTTGTCTCAGTTAGCATGTAAAATTTGAGTTTAGCATATTGCATGTTTTTAGCATTTTTTGGCCTCCCTCTACCTATAGTAGAAAATTTTCAATCTGCTATGGATATTAGCACTTGAATGACTTTTCCTAAGGAATAAATGCATAACAAGATAAAGTCCATTAGCATTTCTGAAACCTAACATAATTATCTAATAGGGGAATTCATCAATATTCGCAGAAACGATTATTTTCGTTTTCGTTTCACGATTAGGGGAATCGCTCAGTCAGCACCCGAAGCGAGTTAGCGACGATTAAGACGGTGGCTCTGAAGAAAAAACTTATTCAAACGTTTTTTATAGATTATTAGGTGATCTACAATTTTTGTTTAGACTAATTCTATGATAAAACTTACTGCTTTGCTGAAAATCGCAGAAAAACCGTTTTTGTGACATTCGACCCTGAGTTAGTTTTTTTGCACGTATCAGAGCGATGAGGACTTTTTAGATTTCATTTATAATGGTGTTTTGAGCAATCCTACCAATTTTCAGCTGGGTGCGAATTTTTGTAACTTCACTCCTATTTTTTTGGTCTAATTTGACCGGACTAGTTTTGTTTCATTATGTAATGTTAGTAAATATTTTTATGATGCGTTTCTACTTGTTTTTTTTTTCAAAACAAGTTTAGCAACATAATTTCTCTTCCACCTTACAGGGCGAGACAACAATCACCAACATTCATAAAAAATGCCAATATCTTTGGAATGAAAAGAAATATTAGTTCGCGGTTTCGACAGGTCAATAAGTCATCAAATTTGGCTTTTTCTTAGCTAGTTAGATTTATAGCATTGCATTTGAAATTTCTCAAAATAAATCATAAATAGAGCTAGCTGTTACATAACGCCCTCTAGTTGCCGATTGGAAAATTAAAAGTGTTTTTATTATTTGTTACTGAAATCTACATTCAATACTCTTTGCATAGAGTCTATGTTTTCGGAAATCGGTTCATGCATTATGGAGTTACAGTCTTTTTTATGTCAAAGAAAGAGAACTTCCCCCACCATTTCAGAATAGGTAATACAAAAAAATTGTATTAAAACAATGGTTAAAAATAACAATTTACACATTTATTATAAGAAATAACGCATGACGCACGTTTCGGTGAAACTTCACCTTCTTCAGATGCTAATGGCAAACTAACTATGATTCTCTGTTATATCGAAAACAAGAAATGACAAATTATGTAGAAGGGGTAAATACAAAGATGGTTACAAATAATTATTAGAAAAGGAAAAACCAATTCTGAACTGCTAGTCAGGTAGTTCGGTAATTTTGAAAAGATTAAGAAGGGGGCTTGAAGTATGATCGATTTGGCTATTCAATAGGAGACCGGAATGCTTGTATTTATTTATCTGTAATGATTCTAAAAAATTAAGTTTAATTCCCTTACTTTCAGTATTTAATATTTTAAAATCGAAATTGAATGTGTGATTTTCTTGGATTAAATGGTTTGCATAATGTGAATCCGACTTCTGATTAACAAAGCTACGTTTGTGTTCTGAAATTCTAGTTTGAAAACTTCTGAAAGTTCTACCAATGTAAAACTTATCACAATCGCCACAACTAATTTTATAAACTCCTGATTTATTATCTTTATGAACTTTGGATTTATTATTTTTTATATGATTCCCTAAATTATTACCGGTACGATAAGCAATGTTAATGTTGTGCTTAGATAAGAGAGATTTAAGTGTTTTACTTGAATTTCCGATGAAAGTGAGGCTATTGTATTTGATATTATTTTTAGTAAGGGGGTACACCTGGTTAATCGCATTTTTGAAAAACTTTTTATCTATCATAATTATTATTTACGGCAATTTGTTTAATTATATTTTTCTCGATGTTAAAATTGGCATTTGAAAGTGGAATATTTACTAAACGATGTACCATACTATTGAAAGCTGCCATTTTGTGTTGGAAAGGATGTAGGGAAGTACTATGTATGACGCTATCAGTGTGCGATGGTTTGCGAAAAATTGAAAAATTATGTTTGTTATCTACTTTTGTTATTTTCAAATCCAAATAGATAGCAAAATGGCAGCTCTCAATAGTATGGTACATCGTTTAGTAAATATTCACCTTCAAATGCCAATTTTAACATCGAGAAAAATATAATTAAACAAATTGCCGTAAATAATAATTATGATCCCAATATTATAGACAATATGATAGATAAAAAGTTTTTCAAAAATGCGATTAACAAGGTGTACCCCCTTACTAAAAATAATATCAAATACAATAGCCTCACTTTCATCGGAAATTCAAGTAAAACACTTAAATCTCTCTTATCTAAGCACAACATTAACATTGCTTATCGTACCGGTAATAATTTAGGGAATCATATAAAAAATAATAAATCCAAAGTTCATAAAGATAATAAATCAGGAGTTTATAAAATTAATTGTGGCGATTGTGATAAGTTTTACATTGGTAGAACTTTCAGATGTTTTCAAACTAGAATTTCAGAACACAAACGTAGCTTTGTTAATCAGAAGTCGGATTCACATTATGCAAACCATTTAATCCAAGAAAATCACACATTCAATTTCGATTTTAAAATATTAAATACTGAAAGTAAGGGAATTAAACTTAATTTTTTAGAATCATTACAGATAAATAAATACAAGCGTTCCGGTCTCCTATTGAATAGCCAAATCGATCATACTTCAAGCCCCCTTCTTAATCTTTTCAAAATTGCCGAACTACCTGACTAGCAGTTCAGAATTGGTTTTTCCTTTTCTAATAATTATTTGTAACCATCTTTGTATTTACCCCTTCTACATAATTTGTCATTTCTTGTTTTCGATATAACAGAGAATCATAGTTAGTTTGCCATTAGCATCTGAAGAAGGTGAAGTTCCACCGAAACGTGCGGCATGCGTTATTTCTTATAATAAATGTGTAAATTGTTATTTTTAACCATTGTTTTAATATCATTTTTTTGTATTACCTATTCTGAAAAAAAATTTTTTTCTTCAAAATTCGAATTGGAATACCGGGTAAAAGTTGCTATATATAATTGTTAATAACAACCCTCAATTTGGAAGTTCTAGCTCGACAGTTTGAGTTCCCGCCATAGACTTGAAATTTAATTTTTTTAGTTTTTATAGACGTTTTGTATAGTACACCCTATAAACAAATTAATAAGTGAGTATAATATGTTATGCGTATAATTGATAAAATAAAAGTATATTTTGATTAATGAAATCATTTATTTCAAAAGTAGTTACAGGTTCAGAAAGTTATCTCAGTATGAATTACGTCATTTTTTATAGAAAAAGTCCTCATCGTCTCAAACTTTGGCATGAGCTTTCGAGATGCTAATTTTGACTTTATGAATCCCTCTCTTCTTGACTTTCCGCATACAGTCAGAGCTGCTTCTGTCACAACTTTTACTGATCTCTCCACAGCCTGGGTATGGCAAGGCAGTCTCATAAACTCGAAAACTATATCTCCTCCATTTTCAATTAGATCTTGTAACTGCTCATCAGTATTGGGAGTTCATATATATTCTGTTGCCAGTCAATCAAGTCTATGTAAGAACTTGCATTTAAGTTCAATTTTGGCACCACAAATATGCGCGAAACTAATTTTTTATTAAATTGACGAACCTTAAAAATACGTCTTGCAGCGAGTTCTCTAATGTGCTTACGTGAATCAGTTATCATACTCAACAACAAGTTTTCTGGATGAGCAAAATAGCTGTTTCGAATTAAAACAGGATCCACTATCGCGAACAACATCGACAATTATCTAGAGCTGTTAATTAGCTTCCATAAATGTTTTGCACCATATTTGCATGATCAATGTGTTTTGATGGCAAACCAGACAGGGGAGTATGATTTAACGACAAACGTTGCTAGAGTCACAAGATTTTGTTGTGGATTTTCAGTAGAAATATACAAACGCAGTATGCGATAAGCTCTTGTTAACTAGCTGGCATGGGATAGCTCACCTAGGCTTCTGTCTAACAAATCAAAATAGTAGGATCCATTTATGACGGCAGTAGTAATTTCTTGTAAATATTTCTGGTCTGTACTGAGATTTGTTGAGATTTGTGGAGGTAGTTCACCTTCTATCTTCTCGAAATGGGCCAACGGTAGCGTCTCGCATGTCTAATGCTTTACCGATTTGACCTGCAAATGATTTTGGTCCTGCAGTAGGGCCATACAAATAGGTAAACAAATGCCTCAATGGCAACTCATTGGCGTGTAAGGAACAAATTATCCATTGCAGTGGTCGAGATATTTTTTCCAAAATACATATCACGCCTCCCTCTTTCCCTGTATTTGTATTTGTTCCATCACAGCCAACAGCCATTATACTCCCTGGAGATATATTTTCAGTTGTCAAAAAGCTGTGGGTAGCTCTTCCAATATTTCTTGCACTGCCCGATGTTGGAACCACATAACCAACATAAACAGACCCTTGTTAATTAGAGGGAAGGTCGACATTAAAACTAACTTCAGATCTATTTAGCAGATATGAAGTAGAGGAAATTTCTTCAATTCGTGTATTTGAATTATGCCTGATTTCTTGTTTCGAAGCAAGTATTCTTCTATTCTGCAATTTTTTACTCTGGATAAGATCCGTTCTTCCTAAAGCCAATAGTCTGTTAGTGCGTTGGTCTTCTAAAAATATTTGTTCCTCTTTAGGTACTTTTTTTTTCTCTCAAACAAGTACAGCTTACAAATTCTTCACATTTACATGTAGCTATGTCAAACAGGTTTCTACTTTGTACTCTGAACTCTTCTTAATTTTCTCCCTTAAGTTTCTTCAAAGACTTTTTCAAATTACAACATTTTGAGTGATAACTTTTTAGTAACTGTAAGACTCGTTTGTGTGTGACAATTGGAATAGAAGATTTTATCCACAATTCTTCAATTTTCGTTCCAACTATTTCGGCAATTTCCAAAAACGTAGGTTCTTTTATTGTGTTATTTCTTACTTTTGAGTCTCGTTGAACCTATTCATAAAATTTCATCACACTTTCATGCGTAGGTAGGATATGTTCTCTCAACTCTGCACTTTCACCAAATATCGGACATTTTAACTTTTGCCTGATAGAAGTCACTTAAAAAACGTAAATCAACAAGTACTCGTTAAAATAATTGACACGCGACCATTCAAATTGAGACAATTATCGACACTAGTTGAAACAAAACACTGCAATTCGTAGGTCTTCACGTGCCCCCCCCCCCACTTCATCCCGCACTTTGCTCCTCTGCCATAGCGCCAAAGTATATTAAAATAATGAAATATTTGATTACAACAGCTAGTTAACTATTTTTAAATATGTTTTTGAATAAAATAAACCTATTTTAATAAATTCTGTAAAATTTTGTAGGCCTTGAAAATAGCCCCTAAATTGTCGATTTTGTAAATTTTCGATGTTTTGGTGGGGGCTTTAACCGTTGTCTGATAACATTCATATTTTCAATGGAGGTAATTGAAGGCAATTGGCAACTAAATACATCTATTCCAAATAGATATTAGAAAAAAAAAAATTTCGTTCCACCCTAATATATATATATATATATATATATATATATATATATATATATATATATATATATATATATATATATATATATATATATATATATATATATATATATATATATATATATATATATATATATATATATATATATATATAATAATATATATATATATATATATATATATATATATATATATATATATATATATATATATATATATATATATATATATATATATATATATATATATATATATATATATATATATATATATATATATATATATATATATATATATATATATATATATATATATATATATATATATATATATATATATATATATATATATATATATAATATATATATATATATATATATATATATATAGTTTTCATCGGTCTCAGATGTAACTGTACGATAATATATTAATTCAGTATTTCATATATTATTCTAACGGTATTAGGAAAATTTACAATCGCCGTTGATATCTCCGACAGAGAACTCCCGATAACAATTCTCGGAAATATACACCAGGCGATCCAATGTTTTTAACTTTTCAGTACACAAGAAAACAGGTGTATTACAATAATGATTTCTACAGAAAATTATTCGAAGTGTATCACTTATACTATTACTGTCTTACAAATAAAAAAACTCGTATACTTAGGTTATTCCAAACTTATATTAGGAATAGTTATCCTGAATATAAGGTAAGTATAACAACTGAATATATTTTCACAAATAAACTTGGTATAACATCTGTATAAGTATTCTACCTTTATTCGAAATTCGAATTATGGTTTGGCAACGTCGAAACTCCTAGCGTAAGTACATAGAACAGCATAAATTTAAGTGACATGTGTCTAATCTTTATCTCTGTGCTCTGTGGTATTGGCAAATGTATTTTTATGAAAGAAGGACATAAACAAGAACACTTGTATTTGTAGAGGCACGTGGAGTTTATTATAAGTTAGTTTGGTTTTCATATATCCCTAACCTAACCTAACACCATCTTTAGAAAAACGATATTTCATTCTGAACTCTTCATCATTGTATAAAGTAAACGGGTCTTCTTTCTCTTTGAAAGTTTTCCTTTTCCTGTTGTTTTCTATAATATTTATAATATTATTCACTTCCTCAATAGCTTCTACAGCTCTCAAAAATATTTTTTGATGAATAATAAAAAATCAGTGTTAAAATGCGCCAAATGATTTTTAGGTTATAACGTAGTAAAACTAGGGTACGGGTTGGTATAAGTTTAGACTAAATAGTTATACCGAGTATAACTTATATATAAGTTATGCCAAATTTATTAGTAGTTACTTTGCTTATTCTTGATTTATTCTCGGTATAATAATTTATATCTTGTTTATTTGTTAGACAGTTAATCAATAGGTGGCGCGTATTAATTTATTTAATTTATTTTGCAAATATCTCGATTTCTATTGCAAATAGGTCAAAAGTGATCAGAAACAATTGTGTAGAAAATTTTAATATCTACAATTTTTCCATATTTTTTTATGTTTCCGAGATATTTCAAAAAAAGTGGTTTTGAGGGTGGTTTTTATTTTTTTTACAAGCCTTGCAGGCTGATTTTCATTTTTAAACTATTGACTCTCGTTTTACATATAAAAACGAAGATAATATCAAAAAGTCAGCCTTCCACAACAAATGTCGATTTAAAATCTCCCTTTATTGGTCTATTGGAGTCGTGACTTCTAACCTGAAATTCTGTTTAATAGGCAGTTTTAACTTTCAAGTTACAAGGTGTGTGGGTGAAATGTTTATGGAAGATGATTCAGACGTGTTAGATCTCCTTGAGAACGGATTTCCAAGGAGGCGGTACAACCGAAGAAATTATTATGAAGAATTCGACAACAAAACTTTTTTCAAAGATTTCGCTTGAAGAAACAAACTGTTTTAAACCTTGTAGAAACATTAGAAGAAACGTTGGAGTATCCAGACAATCTGTAAGTTGAATACTTATGCCACTCATCTATTTTTGTGTGGTAACGCTGAAACTACATTTTGTACAAATTATCCTCCAATTGAACTTTCGGAAGGATCAGTAAAGTTCAGTGCATTTGAAAAATAAGTAAGGCACACTCGTCTATTTTAAGTAATTTTTCATTGTAGAAATGATCCAGTTTCGCCCATAAACCAAATCTTAACAACTTTGAGATGTTATGCGACAGGGGCACACTTATCAACTATTGCTGATTTTAAGGGAATCTATACAGCCACAGCATCAAGGATTATTAAAAGAGTATCAAATGCAATTGCCTCACTTAGTCAACAGCATATACAAATGCCAGCAGAAGATGACCTTCTAGAAGTGCAACGTGACTTTGTCCGAATTGTTTCATTTTCTAGAGTTTTGGGTTGCATAGATGGCACAAATAGCATTGAATATGTCACCTTTTATGTCTTAAAGAATTAGCACTAGTGTTGCCTCTCGACGAGACGAGACGAGAGAAGGCTCTCTCTCGTCTCGTCTCGTTAGACGAGAGAAAATGTGACTCTCGTCTCGACGAGAGTCCGTTTCTCTCGCTCGAGAGAACCCCTCTCTCGTCTCGTCTCGTCTCGACTTAAAAGAATATATTAATTCCCTATGTATTTTATTAGGGCTTGCTCCCTCCAAACCTTTTTTATGGGTACGACACTGAAATGAACTTTTCTCCTGAGGAATGTATATAATTTTCTACCTATCCAACATAACAAAATTTCTATACGATAAAATTTAGTTTTATTCCGATTTATCCTTGTACTTCACAGCAATATTTAATAAACCTGGCAAACTATAACATCTAAAGCAAGTTAACATACATAATTATAATAATTAATTGGAGGTAATAAATAACTCATATTATCTAATGCCTGGACACTAGAGGGAGGAAAAATAAGTTTTATAATAAAAACGAAAAATGTGTATTGAGGTAAAGGAAGACTTTTCTTCCCTAACGGAGGAGGGAGACAAAGTGCCATTTTTCTTCCTTGTATGCGGGTGAAAAATGTAACTTTTTAAAGTTAATAGTAAAAAAAAATATTATTTTTAATAATTACAAGAATTTATTGTATTTTGGTATATCGTAACATAGTTACAAAAGTAAATGAAATTATTAAAAGAAAGTACCTAAATAATATAATAAATCAATGAAATAGGGAAAAAAATACCTATTTGTGTATTAATTGTATCATTTAAGAATATATACTTATATATAATTCTTTCAGTGACGTCAGGACTTGTCCTTTTTTTAACCTAATATAAATTTGATGAAACTCGGGTATGTACTTTTTATTTATTTTTCAACAGACGTAAAATTAATATTATTAAAAAGCAATTCAAAGCTAAGAAAGTCAAAACAGTTTTACTCAGTCTTAGGGTGAGTTCGGGTTGAGGCTCGGAGCACTCGGAGAGCGCACTATTTTCGTTTTCTGGTATTTTTGGACCTCGGAGTATATAAAGTTCGATCGGAGTTATTAAACTGTGCCAAACCAAACACACTAGAGTGTTTTTGGAACTCCAATAATGACAGAAAAGCGAAAACAGTGCGCGCTCCGAGTGCTCCGAGCGTTAACCCGAACTCACCCTTAAACTATTCAGGTCGTCAAAGATGCAAATGTGTAATTTTTTAAGCTGAGGTAAATATCTCAAAAATTATTTAACCAAAACAAGTTATGTAGACCTTTATGTCTTGAAATTTATGTAAAATCCAAATGTATAATAATATACGGTATGTTTTTTTTATTCACTCAAAAATGCTAAAAATGTTTAATTATTTTTCTGTTTTACTAGTCAGCAGAAAAAAGCTGAAAAGTTTTACAGCCGTATTCACCATCTGCCGCTAACTTTTTAATAGGCTCTGTTGAGTGCGTAAAGGCGGCTACGCACCTAGCTGTCTACTTGACAAGTATGCTGACACAAGCTCATTGTACAATTATACATGAATGTGTGTATGGTAAAATACAGCAGAAGTATTTGCGAGTTTTACCATACACACCTTCATTTATAATATTGTACAAAAAGCTTGAAAAAGCATACTTGTTAATTAGACAGCTATATGTGTAGTCGCCTTTACGCATTTAGCAGTCTGATAAAAAGTTAGCAGCTGATAGTGAATACGGCTGTTAGTTTGCCAATCGAAGACAGCAATAGTGCAAACTTAGTCACACTCTGTATATATTATTACTATATACTAGTAACTACCCGCTATTAATTTAAAATTGATAACGTAAAAACTAAGTACAATTTACACTGCTTATTTTCAAAGGATATTACGAGATATATACCTATCTAAATATTTATCACGATTTTTGCATACTTTGATAAAAACTATAGAAAACATGACATAAATAACAGCTTAACTCTTTAATTTGTGAAATTGTAAAAAATGTTTGCTCGAGATAAACGAGAAATTCTCGACGAGAGAGGGTTTTTCTTTCGTCTCGTCTCGAATTTTTTTTCGAGAGAAAATATCTCTCTCGTCTCGGCGGCATCACTAATTAGCACTGTATTTTATTACTTCTCTATTTCTATTTGTAACAGAATTTGTTACATTCTAGGTGGAGGAGATCTTGCGAATTAGAGATGTTGTGGCTCGTTGGCCTGGATCTGCCCATGATGCAATTATATATGCAAATAGTCGTATTAGAGCATGACATAAAAATGGGGAGTTCCCAAATATAGTTTTGCTTGGTAAGAAACATTAAATGAATTTATAAATAACTGTATACCATGATAAATCACTAATTGTATAATTGGTATTGCCTGTGTTTTTGTTAAGAAACCCCACAGTGTGGACAAGCTGGTGAACACACAGTACTATCTTCATTTCATCTGCTTTTGTACAAATAGATATCCTTAATTATGAGTTTAAAAACTAAAGTATAAAAGGGCTATCATGATAAAAAAAATTGTTTACAGGTGATATGGCTACATGCTAAAACCTAACTTTATGACACCTTTCCTAGGTCCTAGAACTAGAGAAGAGCAGCTCTACAACGAGTCTCACATTAGAACAAGAAATAGCATTGAACGTCTGTTTGGTGTCTGGAAAAGAGGTTTCCAGTATTGGCTCTTGGGATCAGACTCAAAGCAGATACAGCCTTATCAATAATTGTTGCCTGTGCAGTACTGCACAATATAGCAAGGGCAATGAATGAGCCAGAGCCTCAACTTCCTGAAGAAATTAATGGGGCTCATCTGGATTTCTTAATTGAAATGGGAAATGTACCAGATGTCCCAAATAATGGAGGTCCCAATTTGGATTATACTTATTCTGTAAATTTATAAGCATTTTTGTGCATTGAATTTCAAAATATTCACTATATCACACTTCAAAATATTTTTTTAAGTACTAGCTTTGTTAAAGCTTTGTCTTAAATTACTTGATGGTAATTGTGTGGCTTATAGAAACAGTGTATTTACAGGAAATATTGCAATAAGACACTTGTAAAGATGGCGTTAGGCAAAATAAATAAAAAATAAAAATTGAATTTTTGTGCTTTATTCTCAACTTATAACAAAAATTGGTTTCAAAGAAAGCATATAACCTTCTTTTTGGGACAGAATAATATAAATAACAGAAAAATGATTACAATATACAAAAATTGCTTTACTGTAATTTTTATGCAAGTGGTCAGTTTTATTTCAATGCTTCTAACTGCTTTTTCTCAATTTCTATGTCTAATTCCAAACTTTTAATTTCCAATTCAGTTTTTCTTTGCAAAGCTGTCATCCTTATCTTTGATACTTGCCTTAAAAAATCTGCATTTACAATCTTTTGGTCAACCAGTTGCTCATATTTGTCATACAATGTTGATGCAGATGTCAGTTGAATTGTTGAATGAGGAAAAAATAGGTTTTTCTCAAGTTGGAGTACTACAACAATTATAAGGAAAAATGATTATTGATTTTAATATGTGGAATATGTGTCTTATAGAAATTATCAAGAAATATATTGAACTTTAAGCAATTTCTATTTTATACTATTGAATTTTGCTTCTGAAAAACAATGACCCTTACCTCAGATAGAGATGATGGTCTCTTCAAATTTCTTGATAACAGTTTTCTCCCCATATCATCAGCAGTTGAATCTGTCTGGCTGATTTCGATATCTGATATTATATCTTTAAGGTTTGTAGATTTATCTGTGCCAAAATTGTCTAGTTCTTCCATACACTGATTTCCAACATCGGCATGTACAATTTCAATGTTATTTCTGTAGATTTAGCTATTATTGTCCTTCTCAAATTACTTGATATTGGCCTTCTCAGATAATCACCTTTAAAATGTGCCCAACTGCTTTTGGAAGGTTTCTCAGACCTAGCTACTTGAGAAATGTTCGATTTCACTTCTGTAGAAGTTTCAGTGTTGCTTTTCTGGTCATTCAACGCAATGGTCTGAACAGGATTCTAAAAATAATCAAACTTGTAAACTATGACACCAATAATTGACCACAAGGGTTGCCACATGCATAGGCTGGATATAAGATGAATTCTCAAAGCAGTATCAAATATTATTGAGAATTAGATTTGATTTTGAGATTTTATACTATCAACTAGAATATGGCTTTTTAATATGTCGGTGAGCTAATGAGAAAAATATAGAGGTTTACTCATATCCAGTCTTTCCTAACACAGCACTGATGTATGTACCTAGCTACTATGAGGATTTAGATAACCCATTACCTATCATCTTTAGTTATCTTCGCCAAACTGCGATCACTATGACAAGGATTTTCTGAACTAAATACGGTTTTATCATTGATTATATTGAGCAACAAATCATCAGTATCTTCTTTGACAATTTTTGTGAAAGTGCCGCCTCCAGTTGAATATTCCTCCTTCTTTTGTTCTGCAACTTTCTTCCGTAAATCATTTTTCAGATTTTCATAGAGCTTTTTTAAAGATTCAAAACTCCTGAAGCATAAGTTTGGGGCCACTAGGTTGAACTCTACTTCTATTTTTCGCCAAGCTTCATTTTTCTCGGACACAGACACAGCATCAGTCTTTTTATTTTCCAAAATCTCCCTCTTTGGCAACTAATGATATCAATAATTCTTTTCACGCGCAGTGTAATTAGCAGATCTTATTTTTTTATTTGCGCTTTACATTTTTACATAACAAACATAACCAAATAATCTTTGGAATAACCTTACATTTTCGATAAATCACTAGAAATATTGCCAAACGTATAAAATACTTAGCTAAGATTTGAAGCAAAAATATTGGTGCAAGTCTATTTCAAATAAGCCACCGTTAAATTTTAAGCGTACCATAGTTATTCTGAGCTTATACTTCTATTGGTGCAACCGGCCTTAAGTAATGCTTGGACATCTAGAAGTTTTGTGTGTATTTTTGAGTGCAAAATAATAAGTATTTAACAAAATAAAATTCAAATTTATAACATGCAGTTGATGGGAGTCCTAAGGATGATAAATTTTTGAATTGGTAAGTTCAATCATATAATAAAATTATGAGGTTAGGTTTATTCATTTTGAGACATTTAAATATCTTCATACAACGATTTAAATTTCTTTTTACTAGAGTAAATATTCAATATGTTGGGCATTATATGATATATTAGTTTAATAATTTGACCTAAAAGTTATCTTAGTTACATAAAACCTAAAAATCTAATAACAATACTATCCTGACAATGTGAATGATAGTCTCAAGTTTGGACATACGTTTTGAGTGTGACGTCATGCAGTGTATAATAAACCATCATTCACTAGCGATTAATAGGTATAATTGTACTTCAGGAAGCACACGTATAATGAATGATTTATAGTACAGTCGTAGACAAACAATTTTATTATCTTTCTGTTGACGTATATGAGATTATGTAGAGGTAATGATAACATAATTCGTACTAAATGGTATAGGAAACCATGTGCTCGTATCATCCAACGAAAATGAAAGTTAACTTAATTTTTACCATGAGGAATAGAATCACATATTCAACACATCCTCTTTTCAAAATTGAATGTTTAAATGAGTTAAAGGAGATCCTACTCGAAAACTCTTATCCTGTCAAGCTTGTTAACAAGCTCCTATATAATTCTTCACGGATAAATGAAACAGTCATTTCGGACAATCATTCCAATAGTATTGATAAATATTTAAATATTTCAAATTCAATTTCGTTCGCACCTTGAAGCCATGTCGATGGTGAGCCACCTCCCAATACTACTTTTATTTTTTCAGTTCATTACCATATTTTCAATCTCTGACGCCGAAACATATGAATACTTTCAGGAATAAAAATATTAAGATCACACAACGTATTTTTACAACCATCAATAACCTTTTTACTAAAACTCAAGCTTTATTGAATACTTTAGAAAGATCAAATGTTGTTTATAAGATTCCTTGTCACACATATATTGGACAAACTTCAAGAAACCTATCTGGACGCTTAACGTCCCATAAAAGTGACTGCAGAACAAAAAATGAAACTTGTGCCCTTGCTCAACATATTATTTCTAGTAAACACCTTATGTACTTACTGTAAATAACTTACATAAAAGATTTTTTGAAGTAATATTTTTAATCAAGAATGATACCAACAGTATGAATAAAAAACTAATTTTGGCAATTTGAGCAATATATAAAATTACATAATGAAACTTGAATTTTTTTCTCAACGTTTCAATAATGAAATATAAATTTTCAAATTTACCGCAAAATTGTAGGTTGGCAATACAGTTGGTATGACTCTTGGTTACCCTAACGTCCAATCTGAAACTGTGATGTTCAATTCTCTTCCATATTACCATAGAGCACGTGTGTACCGTTATTCAAAAAAATTATTTAAATTTAAATTAGATTTTGTAATATGTTACATTAATGGTGACAACTACCTCAGCGTTTTTGACGTTTTTCGACTTCTTTTCCTAATCTCACGTTTAGTGAGCAGGGGAAGGGTGTACAAAATGACATACATTTTATTAAACTAGAAAAATTGTAATTAAAGATGCATTATTCTGTACAAAATTTGAACAAAACCTAAACTAGCTCTTTATTTATCATTGAAGATAAGATTCGAATTGAATGAATGGATATTCGTAATTTTTGTCAAAGAATTAAAAATAAACAAAAAAAGTTCATTTTACCCAACCTGGTGAGTAAAATGACATACTACTTATACTTTTACTCGGTACAAAGTTCACAAACAAATATTTTTGTTTTTTTTGTCCACTCCGGCACATTCAGCATGTGCCCACATTTGGCACGAACAACAACATAGCCACATCTCACCATGTTTGGATATTTTGTAAAGCTCTGTGCAATAAATACAAGCACAGTCGTCTTCTTTGTCTGCAGAAAGAGGTTTTCTTCTGTGCCTGACTCGGGTTCTGCTAAAACTTTTGTTGTCACCGCCCTTATTTTTCTTTCTGAAATTTTTTCTTTCGGTTTGCTCTTTTCTTTTGCCTCCTCTAAATTCGGAATAGAGTTTAGGACATAAGTGCCTTGACGTTTCCTTGGCTTTCTATCTCCCTGACCTGATACAAATGGGCCTACCGAAACTGGACTTAAATCAGCTGGAGTAACCAAAAGAGGCTTGTTGTATGAACGCCTGGCAAAGATTCTATTGCGGAAATACTTCTTGAGCTAGGGTCCAGGTTGAGCATTACCATCAATTGCAATATTCGTGGTATGTTGGACACTATCATCAATTACAATGTGTGTGGTTTCTGATGCCTGAAACATATACTCTGGAAAGACATCGAGATTCATTGGGTGGATGCCTGTTTTGGCAAATCCATTAGTGGCGTTCTGAACAGTGGCTGCCTTTCCATATGAGACCACCAATTTGAAATTGTGTCACAACTCTACCGGGGTGGGTTTTTAGTCATTTAGTGATTTCTTGGCCATAATAAGTTTTTGAAGATCCAAAAAATGCAACATCGAGTGATTGCATTCGATCGGTGCAATGAGGCGGTAAACACAAAAGCACAATGCCATTTTGTTTGGCGTAAATAAGAGCATCGAGATATATATGACTTGAGTGTCCATCCAAAATTAACAGAACCTTTTGACTTGGAGACGCCTTGGCATATTTTTGGAAATGTTGCACCCACTGCAAAAAAACTTGACCAGTCATCCAGCCGGACTCTTGGGCAATGCATAAAGTTCCTGTAGGAGTATGGTCGGTTAATTCTTTTTTCATATTTTTGCGCGGAAAGATTAGGACCGGCGGAATATAGTTTCCATTCGTGCACATGCACCAAACAACTGTTACGTGGGTACTTCATACGGCGCTGGTGATTGAGACTACTTGTTTTCGACCTGCCGTCGCAAATATTCTTTGCGGGCGCTGTACGGTAGATAACGCAGATTCATCTGCATTATAAATCTTCACGGGATCTATATTCTCCTTTTGAAGGGACAATGTAAAATGTCAAAAAACTGAGCCACTTGAGGTTTGTTAAATGCTTGGGCCCTCGCTGCAGATGTAGCTTCGGGTTTTCGCAACTTCATATTAGGATTTCTTCTTCGAAATTCTCTTAACCAATCCTTTCCAGCAGCCTTTTTTGGCTCTTTGAATAATGTTGAAAAAAAATTTTCAACAGCTAACTGATAGGCTAATTCCATGACTTCCATTCTTGTTAGTCCAAAGAAGCTTGACTCTAGCAGTTTCAAATGTTCAACCAACTGTCGTTCTACTTCTGCAGGAAATGTAGGTTTAAACCTGACGAGTCGCTTTTCAGCTGTTTTTAATACTTTATTTTTTT
This sequence comes from Cynegetis impunctata, assembly GCA_030704885.1. Classification (NCBI taxonomy): domain Eukaryota; kingdom Metazoa; phylum Arthropoda; class Insecta; order Coleoptera; family Coccinellidae; genus Cynegetis; species Cynegetis impunctata. The sequence continues at coordinate 154,198 of JARQZK010003736.1, forward strand.
GCGCATGTCTTTTTAAGGTCTCTTGAGGTATGTTATAGACTTTGGATGCCTTAGCCACCCCATTTCAGCATTCTTAACGGCTTTTAATGCCTCTAGCATTGCCTGTAGCAAGGCCTCGCATTCCACGATTGCCTGTTTGACTTTCTTACATAATTTCGCAGCATTATCTGTAAAAATAATGCATATTTTATATTCAATTACTGGTCGGGTAAAATGACATACTATGCCAATATGCACTCCTCACCTATATATATATATATATATATATATATATATATATATATATATATATATATATATATATGTATATCAACGGCGGATCCAGCTTTGGCGCCAGGAGGGGGTCACATAGTCGTGGTCAAGTCATAATTTAATTTTGATAACAATAAATACAGATAAAAAGTAGGTATTGTATTAATGTACTTAAAAATATTTATTAATGTACTTAAAAATATTTATTCTTTATTGTACACTTGAAATCTTAACAAATAATAACTTGTACATATACACGTACATATTGCCATCTTCTCTTGAAGATATCCAGAGAAGCAATATAACGCACGGAATGAGGCAGCCTATTCATATTCCATAACCGTGGTGAATGATTTGTCAGCTAGAAGTATGTCGATGGGTATGACGCAAAACTCCGCAAAAGTGAAGAGGTGGTACGACAAGGGTTTCCAACAAACAAAATAGAAAAAGACAAAATACATATATTCAAATAACAAAATCAATTTTTTTTTACGTCTTTTCCCGAAACGCGTTATTACGTCATTTACGTCAATGGTACGTTTTTATGAACGTGAAGAAGTGCCAGTCTGGTTAGGCCATCTTCAACCATTGAAGATCTTAGCCACGATTTAATTCTGCGCAACGTAGAGAAAGACCTTTCTGCTGTCTCTACACTGATGGGTAGTGTAGCCATAATACATAAAAATTTTCTTATATTAGGATACATATCGATGCCGCAATTTAAAATAAGATCAGAAATCGACTGCGGTATGTTCTGGCTCCGCTGCCACTTCACCATCCACAGCCGATATTCATTTACAATGACATAAACTGGAGTGTTATCTAAATATGATGTATAGTCGGTTGTTTCACAGTTTCTATGTCTTCATTACTATATTCGCTTTTTGGCATGAAAACGCTTAGCTGAAACAAATCAGGAGACAGACGGTCCTGGAGATCACTTATTATTGAATCTAAAAGAGGGATGTATATAGCTCTGCGGAAATACTCCAGCAGATTCAGCAGGTTGGTTATTGGCCCTATGTATTTGTTTTGATACTATTCTCGGGTATTTAGTTTCTACATATAGCTGCTCAGCTACTTCTTTAGCCTCTTCAAAAAGCTGTCGGTAAATTACGTCCACATTTTCTCTTTTATTTTGTAAAACGCTTAAAGTATCATTAATAGCGTCCGTAGCTTTTCTTAAATCAATTGAGTTCGATTGCAGTATTCTGCTTAAAGATACAGTAGTACCTGAAAACCAAAAACTAAGTGCATAAACTAAGAATTTATAACTTAATAAAAACGGTATGTACTCGTAGCATAAAATATTAACAAAACAACAACATAATTTTAAATTAGGTTTAGTATACTCGTATAAGTTCATTTGCAAACAATAAGACATAAAATAATTTAGGGAAGTACCCACCTAATACATTACTTGAACAGATGGAGGATATACTAAAGTTGCAGCAAGCAATGCGCATCATTGGCAGTTTTATTGTCTTGCCGAGCAGAAATCTTCTCCAGAAAGCTACAAATTTTGACTGAGTTGTCTCCTTGAAATTGAAGATGCCCATCATGCCTCTCTACCCAACGTGTCTCACAAATACCTTGAATGCCACAGCTCCGAGTTTTAAAAATTTCATGCCTCTTAGCGGATGCATTGGCACTTGCCACAACTTTTCTCATTGTGCCAGATGTATTGCGACAGGAAACTACTTTGGATGATCTTGCCAATGAGTTATTGAGCACATGGTGGTTGCACGGGCAACGTTCAGCATGAATGGCTATTTTCATCAACTCTTGCACTGCACCTTTTGTATCTGATACCATAACCGAGCAGCTGTCTGTTCCAAAACCCACACACCAAGATAAATCTATGTTAAATTTGGTACACAGATTTTCAACGATTTTCGCCGATGCTACACCTGTCAATCGAGGCTTTATGTCACCTGAATTGTTGTCTTCACGTCTGAGAGCATCGTAGGTATCACAAAAAGTCACAAAATGTTCCTTAATGATACCATCATGCAAATATCGGAATGATAGGTTCAGCTGTGAGATATGTGATATATCTGTTGTTTCATCGAACAAAATTGAAAAATATTCAGCTTCCCGCGCATTCTATAAAATGTTTTCCTGTATACATTCTGCGCAAACATCTATCAACTCATTTTGTACAGTCTTGCTGATGTACGTGGCATTGGATTTTGAAGATTCTACATGTTGCTGCAATGCAATATCGCCAGAATCAATACGGAATTTTAAAAGGGCTCTAAAATTCCCTTCATCGGCAATTTACCGTCGTCGCGATGGCCACGTATCGATATATTTTGATGGCCACAAAATATTATAGTTTTTACGATTGGTCGCAAACGTTTTCTTTTTTCATTTATTTGTTTCAATCTTTGACTATTTACTTGGTTCATTATGTTAATTTCCGGTTTATGAAAACTCAATAAAAAGTTCTTCCCTGCTTCGACAGCTAATTCGTGGGTATTTGTTTCGCTGGTGTGTTAGCAGAACACCATTTTCACCTAGCAAATTATCGAAAGCTTTTAATGGTTCTTTTACGAGTCGACATAAAGCACATTACTTGCAGTAAAGACCCTGGTCTTTATACGACAAAAAAAACCAGTGAAACTTGTCAAGGTGAGACTTCTGAGCATATATTTTTGTTTGTTTTCCTTTTTTATCAACAATACAATGCGGGAAAGTATAATCAGGTGGAGGTTCCAATGCTTTTCAAGCAACATAGCTTTAGTTGAATCATCTATATTTTCCCCTATATAACAAGCAATATCTGAAGCAAACTTTGGTTGAGAAAGTGAAGTCTTTATCTGATCAGAATCAGAATTCGATATACATATTGTAGGCTGAATATCGGTAGTAACAGTAGAGCATGTTTTTTCTTCATCTATGGTTAATGTAGGCAATGTAGCTGTAGAAGAAGAAGCATCAGCAATACAATTATTTTCATCTGTAGTTGTTGTAGGTGAATTTTTCGAGTGAGCAATCTCAACCCTTGGTTTCTTTGGGAAAAATGAATCTATTTTTTTTTAATGAACGTTTAAATCCACCACTACCATCTCCTTTTCCCTTAGAATCACCCTGCAAGCAAAACCATGCAAATTTCACACACAAACTTTTGTAAACATATGAGTCATAAGTACCTAAAAACATAATGATATAGGTAGTTTTACAGTCCACTGCATTTTCCATAAAGACCTTACTTAAGTTTAGGCCCCTACACGAATTTTTATTAGGTAGGTACTTACATCAAATAGGTAATACCTACTTACTTTAGGTAAGTATAGTGTTAAACAAGCAAAACAATTTCAGGTTCTCTAATATTTTATAGTTTTTAAAAATCTGTAATATACAAATAAAGTAAAAAGTAGTAGGTAGGTAGATTACTATCTACTTGTTGTAAATGGATGCCTGTTAATGAAGCGCAATGTTTTTGTGACGCGCAATAGTTTACATCGAAGTTTTCGCTAGGTGCTTTTAAAAACTTCAACCAAGATTATTTTTGAGTTTATGCATGCTATGTTCATTCTGTTGGTTGCTCTAATATTTTATTTTTAAAGCGTGGTCACGACGATACACTTGATCTCATTGTGTGAATTTATATAAGATTTCAGGTTAGTTCTGTAAGCCTAATTGTCTTCAATCTCCCTCGTCCAAAAAAAATATATAAGTAGGTACATAAGTCACGCAGCACTCTTTCAGTAAGTTGGTACCTACATATCTTTCTATGAGGTATTTTATGAGCATTAACAACAATCACATTCAAGTTAAAACACGCGCACTGGAATAATGAGAAACTGATTAATTTTTAAGAATACTTATAAAGGTACACTTATTAACACATTATAGGTAGAAAGAAATTTTAGTTTCTTAACATAACTATGTTATTATATGTTGAAGTTAAGCCGTTCCGATTCCGATTGAGGTCAGGTCTAGCGAGACGTTACGTAGTAGACAGGCGCAAGTGTGGAGCAGTAAAATTCATATTCGATGAGTTCATTCCCAAACGTTTGCCATCATACAAAGTTATTATATTATATTAAATTAATTAAATATTGAAGGTATTTAGTTATATAAAATCTGTATGGTGACAAAATATATAAAAAAAATCATTATGTTCAATTTACTAGTGGTCCACCTGGAACCAGCTCGGGGGGTCATGACCCCCCCTTGATCTGCCGTTGATGTATATATATATATATATATATATATATATATATATATATATATATATATATATATATATATATATATATAATAATACTTTATTTCAATTACATCATAATCAAGTCAATACAAAAATTTATTATTTCTCCAACGGAATATTAAAATCATCTATTCCATAAGGAGGATTTTGAAGTAAATATGTTTTTAGATTTTTCTTCATGATTTTTTTATCCAATCCTCTCCAATGTCTGGGTAATTTATTGTATAGTACAACTCCTGGTGATCTTCTTGAAGTAACTTGTAATCTTGATTTCGTAATATACAAGTTGTCTTTTGTCCTAATACTATATGGCTAGTTTTCTGATCTTGTGGTATACAGTTCTGAATGTTTAATTATTTCCATCACCAGTTTCATTATGAGTCAGCTGTTAATGTGGGGACTCCATTTTTGATGAATAAGGGCTTACAGTGAGTTTTTGAGTTCACACCTTCCAAGGCTCTGATAGCTTCCTTTTGTACAACAAATACTTCCTGCAGATAACAAGAAGTGCCCCACAATTCCAGACCATAAAGCAGTCTTGAGTGAAATAATGCATGATAAGCTAATAAAGCTGCACTATGGCTTATAATTTGCCGAACTCGGCGTATTGCATATATTGCACTATGTAATTTGTTTTTTAATATAGAACATTGATCTTTCCACAAAAGCCTACTGTCAATATTCATCCCAAGAAACTTTGCACAACCAGAAGGCATTTTCCTAGATGTAGTAAAGACAACTGTTTGCGATTTCTCTTTATTTAAATAAAGTTTATTGGTATTGAACCAACTAACTGTCTCTTCCTCTATCTGTGTTGCCCTCATTTTCAGGTTCTTCAAATCTTTATCTCTTATAGCAAGTGTTGTGTCATCCGCATATAAGACTGTGTTACAATGTGCATTTACAGGCAAGTCATTCATGAACACTATAAACAAAAGGGGACCTAGTACAGAGCCTTGAGGTACTCCCTGCTTAGTATCAATCATGGAGCTTACCTGCCGATTATGAACTACGACCTGTTTTCTATTCTCTAAGTAGAAACCAAAAAGGCTCATTGCAACACCTCTAACTCCATAGTACTCTAATTTTTATCACAATAAATCACAAAACTTAACGGATGTCATCTGGTGGTCTTCAAAACCATCGAAAATGAAATCATACAGAGACTTAATACCATCAATAGTGATTCTATTCTTCCTAAAACCAAACTGGTCTTCAGATATATAATCATTTTTTTCTAGAAATGATTCTAGTTGATCTGCTATGATCATTACTAGCAACTTCGAGGAGATTGGGAGAACTGAAACTGGCCTATAATCGTTAGGATCTTCTACGTTTCCTTTCTTGAATATTGGATAGATTTTGGCAATTTTAATTTTTTTTGGGAAAATTCCTTGTTCAAGACATGAATTGATGATGTGCGTCAATGGTTTCACAATTTCATTACCCACCATTTTGACCAAATTTGCAGTGATGTTGTATATATCCATAGTTGTTGTATTTTTCATTCTTTGGATATAGCAAAACATTTCATATTCAGAAATTGCCCTCAAGTGGAGCGAATGTGGCATCTTGATATTAATTTGTTTTAAATAACTATAGAAATTTTTTGATGTGGCTTGTATATCTTCAGTTATGTTTCGTCCCATATTTGCAAAAAATGTATTGAACACCTCACTGTTGACAGTACTTTTGTTGTATTTGTTATTTGTCTTACCTGTCTCTGTATTTATGATTTGCCATGTTGTTTTCTGCTTATTATTAGAATTGACAATTCTGTTTTCGTTCAACATTCTTCTATTCTTCTGCGCAAATTCAAGGTAATGCTTTTTATATTCCTTGAATTCATTTAATGCATTAACATTTCTATTTTGCTCATAAGCTTCTCTCATTAAATCAAGTGTTTCTTTCATATGCATTATATCCTGGGATGATTGGTATTTTGACATGGCATTCATGCATTTCATGGGAAGATGCTTATCACAGTAACCGCAGAAGATGTTTGAAAATGTGTTAAACTTTCTTTCAGCATCATTTGCATCATACACTCCATACCAGTTCTCTTCATCTAGATCCTTTTGAAATTCTCTTATTTTTTGTGGAGTTATGTTCCTTTTCTTTATTGGTATTATGTTTTCTTTTGGGTATTCTATTTCCAATATCTGTGCTAAATGATCAGAAATATTTGCACTGTATGTATCTGCTCTATAATATGTGACATTGGTAAAAACATTGTCTATACATGTTCTCTTACCATTATAATGTTCACGTGTATAGGTAGTTATAGTTCTCCGAACTCCAAAGCTTGTTAGTATATTCTCAACATCTGATGCCTGCCGTTTATCGCTGTTGAAATCAATGTTGAAATCGCCCACCAACACTATGTCCATTTCCGAACTAAATTTTGAAAAGATGTAATCCAACAAGCTACACCAAAATTGATTGAAATCGTCTGATAGTTTAGGTAAATAATATGTTATAACTACCAGATTTTGATGTTTTAAATGAAGTGCACATACCTCGTGTGTCATTTCCCTCGACATATTCTGAACCTCCTCCAGTTCTGTATATTCCAAGTTTTCATTGATGTATATACATACACCCCCATGCTGATGGTATTCTCTTGTGAAACAGGCGGCTTTTCGTCTATTTGATAGATGATATAGGTTTGCGTTATGCAAATTCAGCCAGTGTTCGCTTAAGCACAAAACATCTATTGACGAGGAATTCATAAGATTGTCCAATGCTTCTGGTTTGTTGGAGATCCCTTGTATATTTAAATGCATAATCTTAAGTATCTTATTTTGCTTAACTGACTTGATTTGCATTGAAATATATTTCTGATCCTTGTCCTTTATGGATTTTTGGTTTTCTGATCTTTCCTCTTCTCTAAAAAAATGCTGCCCAATCTTGAAATTGAAACGAGCGAAGGCAACTCCTGCAGGCCAGAACTTTGCCTCATAAACTTTGTTGATATATTCATATTCAACTCCTACTAGAAAACACTTGTTATCTTTCGACTGGTTTTTAATTTGCAGTTCCTTAACATATATTGACGAATTATCTGTTTCAAGCTTAACCTGAGTATATCTCTGTATCGTTTCAGCCTCTGCCGTGTCTCGTATTCTAGAGAGAAAAAGCCAAATTTTTTTCTCCTCAGGTTTTTTATTTCTACTCTGGAAATTTTCATATATTTTGTTAGATATAACTCCTTCTCCAAATGTAGGTTTACGTTTACTTTTTCTATGTTTCACTAAGTGAAACTCGGCTTCTTTATTTTCAACGTCGTGTTTCTTACGATCTCTTTGTCTCTCTGTCATTTTAATCTGCTGCATTTGGTTATGAATTGCAGATGAAAGCATTTTTCGTGTGACCGGTTGGTTTTGGTTCTCCAAATTTGTATTCGGGGCTCTCATTCGACGTTTATTTTCTGGTAGTTCAGCTGTTGTATCGTCATTTAATCCAGTAGGTGTTTCGCTCTCTACACCTGAGGTTGAGTGAACCACATATGTACGTGCGCAATTCAAAGTTGAAGGATTTACCGGACATCTTACCACAGAGGAGAAACTGCCGTCCTTCTTTGTTTCTCGTATTTGAAGTTCTTTTCTATGTTTGTTTACATTCAGATTCAGAATCTGACAAGTTTCTTGTTTGGATGGGCCGCTTATCATTTCAGTAAACAATTTTTTGTTCGCATTTTCCTCGAGAACTTTCATTTTCTCCTTCAGTAAGTTATTATTTTCAACCAGAATTTCATTTTTGTCTTCTCTTTTCCTTAGGAGTTCTTTCAGTAGTTTATTTTCTATAGACAATTCCTTGATGCTCTCATTTATGCCTGTTTCATGGGTGAATGCAGTATTATCACAACATATTAGTGTCTCACCTTCGATTACAACATTTTTCATCCGCTTGGCGCAGCTATCATGGAAAAATGCTTTGCAATTCTTGCAAATATAGTTTTTGCACGGTTTAGTGCAACATTTAAAAATTTTTGATCTTATATTCTCACTATTCGCACTTCTAACTATCTCACGATCAGATTCGTCACCTTCACTCATCGCCATCTTGACATATATATATATATATATATATATATATATATATATATATATATATATATATATATATATATATATATATATATATATATATATATATATATATATATATAATTCTATATATATATATTTATATATATATATATTAATATATATATATAGTTATATAATATATATATAAATATATATATATTTATATTAATATATATATATATATATATATATATATATATATATATATATATATATATATATATATATATATATATATATATAATTTTGGTTTTCAATAATAAGAATTACTTTTTTTAAAAGAACAATTTATTCAATGCGAAGTTAACAAGAGGAAAGTTACTTAATTAATCTTCCTCTTCTATGCTAGTGAGAGCTTATATAGACTAAAAATGGTGAGTCGGCATACAGTTGCGTCTGACGCCATTAAAATGGAGAAGCTGTAATCTGACCACATAATTCCTTCCCATTTAAAGAAAGTTCGTTACCCTTACTTTTAAGGTGAGGAATCTTTGTGAAAAGTCTATAAAAAATTACAAGCAGTACAATGATAATACAAATTATAAATACAATTGTCATAAAACTTCTAGTTGTAGGATGTGGAGCCCATTGGTATAGGTCGTCCAGTTTATTCTTCTTCTTGGATATTCTTCCAATTTGTTGAATAGGTCCAATTCGCTTCCAGTGGTAAGGTTCCAAGATAGACCTGAGCATATGTGTTGAAGACTTTTCGGGGGTATATTCTCTTGAATCCATCAGTAATTATACATTCTGAAGTAATCTGAGAAAATTTAGGGATTTTATGAGAGAATTGACCACTTTCGCATTCTTCGTGTATCATTTCATTATTAATGGAAATGATATTTTCATTTTCCATTTCGAATAAATCTTCTTGAAGCTCAACCGAACTGCGATTGCAATGTTCTTGTAGGGTTTTCAGAACCATTCGGACACATTCAGGGGGTTTCTTCAGGTATTCTTGTTTACAGATGTAGAAGTCTTCGACTTGTTGAATGACCTCAGTATTCCATACAATCTCTTCGTTGCGTGTTAATTCATAGGAATTAAGGTTAGAAATTCTGGTATTCTGGAAAGGTACGTTATATAATCTAAAAAGGTCATACTTATCATACTTAAAGATTGGGATGGTTATGCTAAATAAAATATTGAAACCCTCAATAAACTTTTGTTGCGCATACAGCATACAGTTAAATGAGAGAATTGGAGGCCTCGGTAGACCAGCGGTAAGGCGTACCGCTTGTAAGCCGAGGATGTGGGTTCGAGTCCCACCTTGCTCTTGGGTGTTGTATATGTCCGGAATTTAGTGGTTCTAATTATAAAAGATGAATTGTTGGGTAATGTACATCGTTTACAAGCCCATTGGCCGTTCGGAACCGGCGTTAAACTGTAGGTCCCTCGAGTTGAAAAAAAATGAGAGAATGGTTACATTTTTCCTTTATTTATTACTTCATTAAATTTCGAAATTAAATGGTGGCTCTTGTAGCTGAAACCCTTTTCTCGTATTATTCAGTGGATTTAAGTTAACGGTATTTCTAAGGCAGTTATCTAAGTATTTTTCTCACTTTGAATTTCATCGTCGTTCTCTATATCGAAATTAGTAATTTCTTCCGATATATAATTAGGAGCTATTTGTCTTGAATTTTGAAAATGATTATAACCTTGCGCATTTCTATTATATGACGCATAGTTGGGTAATTGATTACTATATTGCACTTGTCTTTTTGTGCTATTGGGTTAGCTGTTGTCGTAGACATAGGGGAAGGTCTATATTTCGGTACATAATTACTACAAGGTTTAAACACATTTGTTTTTGATATTTCTGATAGATTATTTCCTAACACTTGTCTGTTAGTGGAAAATTGTCTTTGTGTCATTATTCTAGGTTGTATGTTAATTGGTCGAGAAGGAAATACCTTTTGTTGGCTATCACTCGTATGCCTCCAAGTTCGCATTAAATCTACCTGGGATTTTTGGGAAATATAATTTTCGACCATTGTAATAGCTAAATCGAATGTTATATTCGGTGTCGTCAGTAAGGAGGTTTGCAATTCTATTGCAACATTACTAATTGAAACATTTTTGGCGAAGTCCGAGACCAATTTATTGCTTGTGTAACAATTTTGATGCAGCATCTAACGTAGGTTCCGCATCTATTCTATAATTAATTCTAATTTTGTAAGTTTTGATTTCTTCAATGAAATCTAAAATGTCTTGATTGGATTTCCTGAGTAAGAATTGTAATTGATTTTTCAATGCATCTAAATTCGCATAGTCTCCAAATTTCTGTAATAGAAATTGTCTAAACGCGTGACATGTATTTGGTACGTTAGAGGAATGATATTTCGAGTTCGCTTTGTCTATTAATTTTCTTTTTATCATAGCAACGCAATACGTCTTTACGATTGCTTCCGTCGCTGAGAATTGTGTGAAATATTCTTCGCAAGCACTATTGAATTGGATGTTTTTTTCCAACTAGGCGAATATCTGGAGATATTTTAGAATTTGTTGAATATGATGTCGGTCTACCTGAAGACTTTAGTAAATTTTGAAATTTCTTCAGATAAGTCTGTACAATATGTCTTCTGAAATTTAGCCGAAAAGTTTCTGGGTGATGCATTCTGTAAACTAGCCAAGCGTTTTAAATAGCCGCATCTATAAGTCAGGTGAAAATGGGCCACCACCATTTTTTTCCCTTATTAGCAATCCTGTAGACATTTTTATTTGCTTTCATCTGATCTGTGGTCCCCCATGAACTCGTTGGACTGCTGTATGCAGTGAGGCCTGAGTATTCTTTGATAATTTTGATGTTGAAGCAATAACTGATAACGAAACATCATCTGGAATATCCTCATCGTCAGCTACCATACAAAAATTTCCTAACCTTGTACCGTTTTCCATAACTAGTTCAGCATTCGCCGCAAGTTTTTCTCCTGATAAATTATCCAACAACCCACCGGAATCTTTTTCTGCAGAATCTTCGTCTGATAACTCTCTATTTTCTGGTGGTTCAATATGAACTGCTTGCACCCTATCATTGGGTTCCAAATCTTTCCAAAATACATCACTTTCTAACAAATCTGCAATCTGCTGAACAGTTTATGTGAAAACATATGCAGAATTGCAATAGTATCCTGAAAGATTAGTGATCCATTTATGGAACACGATAACAAAAACATCAAATTTGAACAGAAAAAATACTGTTACAACTTCTGAATACACACTATATATTGAATAGAGTACAAATCTTACAAAACTTTAGTTATTTACAGTAGTACAGTTGTTAAAAATCAGAAAAGATGTATACTTACATTTTACTGCTCGACATTTTACACAGTCACGGGCTCAACGAAAACAATAATTATTTATAATGCACCGTAGTTCCCGTGAAGTAGCTAAGTATGACTCAGCGGTATAAACACGTATTCCATAAGGTGAAAATGTTGCCGTAGACTAAGTTCCGCCATTTCAAATATTTTTTGGCGCACTTTAAGCATGTAGTGTTTAGTGTTCCTCATATGGAACACTAGTACTAAGAAACCATAATTACTTATTCCCAAAAATACTACTATAGTACCTAAATTTTTTTAAGACATTCAAAAAATATAATTATTCGTTTTTCGGACACCCTGTATACTATGATGACAAAAATTGGTACAGGTATGTTTCAAGTGATCCTGATTTATGATCCATCATTATTTTTTGAGAAAAAAATCCCTTATAGTACTTTTTGAAATATGGGTCAGTATAATTGATCGCAGTTGGAACCACGATAACAGCCTAAAAATATAAATCCAACAAAAATTTTTTTTTTAAATCGATCAAATAATAACGATTTTACAGGGGTGGTAAGTTCTTAAAGTGGACACACTGTATATGTATGTATATATATATATATATATATATATATATATATATATATATATATATATATATATATATATATATATATATATATATATATATATACCAGATTATGTATCGTGCCCTATAGACGCGTTTCAATTTTAAAATTATTTCATTCTGTATAATTTTTTGTGTGTCTAATATTAATAATTCTCGTTGATCAGTAATTTAACGATAAACTTTAATGATTTCATAATCAGTGACCTCGAAAACCTATAAGTACGCATTTTCAGAAAAATTGAAGCGTTTTGTATATTTTGTCAGCCATCATCCGGCATTCTTAATCTTGAATTTGTTCTCATCTATTTCACAAGTTTAGATCTCAAAAACCTGTATATACACATTTTCAGAAAAATCTACGAATAGAATACTTTTTTGTCCGCCATATCGGATTCGATATTTTGATTTTAACAATTTTGACTTCAAATTCGTAATGAGCGACCTCGCATGGATATTGACAACACGTTTTAAAATTCACCCCCTCCCCTAAAAGCTAAACTTTAGGGGTGCCATACCGGGAATTCAAAGTGGGCAATAACGTTGTCTATCAGCCCCCAGAACCTCGGCGTGGGGCCTATGATACATGCAAAAACCCTCTCAGCTACCGGTCTATATCAATTACTTGAAAACTGTTTTTTGCTCTAATATTCTGGTTAGTTCATATTGAAAAGAATTCACAATTTGAATTAAACAAGTCATTTGGCATCTATGTTTTTTTCGCAATATCACCTCTACAATGAAATATAAAATTTTTATATTTCTATTGTATTCATTAAAATTTTCAATTTCTAACTCTTTTTACAAGGTGACAATTATTATCCAAACATTTTACTTTCATCTTTGGCTAGATTCATAAACTGTTCTGCCTACAGATAATCAGCTCATTTTTATTATTTTTAAACATAAGGAGAGAAAATAAAAAAATATCAGAAATAATATTGATATAGTATGATGACTCTTACCAATATTTTGGTAATCAGTTATTGAAATATATTATGATTCTATGAACTAGATTTCGTCCATCATTATTATCACATTGTGACGTCCTTTCTTCGGATTTGCTCAGGCGCCAGACTATTTTCCCTTGATTAGGCGTCACTCTATTCGAACCTCCGCTCAGTAGTGGAAAGGTTCGAGCCCTAGTAGATTCAGATGGAGATAAAGGGGTTCAATCGTATTATATTAGCATGCTTTACACTATTCTACTAGAAGGAAAGTTAAAACACAATTACAGGTAAACTTCTCTATTGATAAATTATATACAATGATAGCGATGAAAGGCGGTGATATATGTAAAATCGCATACAAACGGTAAACAAGCGGTATCTATGTAGAATGAGAGAGAGGTGAGATGAGAGATAGAGAGAGCGAGAGACAGGATGAGAGCGGAAGCGTGTGGTTAGTACTATAACTAAGAAGCGAGAATGCATAAGCGGTTTCGTGCATAAATATATAAATAACGGTCATACGACGTGATTAGATACTCAGTAGCGGGCTTAGCTATTACTGCGGTCCCGTGAGGGAATCGGAACGGATAATACGGTCTGGCACAGGTTACGCTCCGGCATCCGTTATTCTAAAGGCATTTCAGCGTGTTCTAACATAGATGCAATCACTACCCCAGCATCCGCTGCAAGCATTTATTGTATCTACCACAGCTATGCAGAGTTCTGTACCCAGTGTCCACTGCAACACAGAACACCACCGAGCTGGTCGTTAGACTCTGCTGTGCCCCCCTAAGTTGGACGCAGGAAAGGTCTGACGGGAGTACAGGCACTACTCCAGCATCTGCTGCAAGTATTTCCTGCACCACTTTCAACTGCGAGGATAGATGTACCCAGTATCCACTGCAATACAGCCACCCTACCCAATTGATCGCCAGATGCCTTTCTATACGCTCTGTTTCTTCCGCCAGTGATCCCCAGCATCCGCTGCAAGACAACTGTCACAAGAAAACAGCGTACCTACGGTCAACCGGTATTGGATGCACCTCCCCTTCAACCAAATGCGGGCGCAGCGGTTTCGGCGCACAAATGGTTGATTTACCTGATTTATCGTCTGACACTTCACTCACTGGACTAGTCACTACTCACTTCTACTTTATTCTACTTGAACACAACTGCACTACTCAACTTGACCCGCGGGACTGACTGTTTCGCCGTCCGCTCTCTCATACCTACTCTCCGCGCCCCCACCACTCATGCGCATGTAGCCGAAGCAATACGCTCATCGTCCGTCGCATGCAAGGTGCGCCGTTTGACTTCTGAACGATTGGTTCGTTACATCCCCCTCTTACTTCGGAGAAAGAAAAAAAATTTTTTTTTTCTCTTTCGCATAAAATCCCACTAAATTAACATACATTCTCAAAATCAAAATACATTCCTTAACTTAAATTCTTATATTAACCTAAATTGCAGTCCTGTCTGTCCTTCTCTTATTACTAAAGCACTGTATTATGTGTTCACAACTTATTCGGTTTTCACCTCACGCACTTTCCTTTGTGTCGAATGTGATTGTTCAACCCGCACATCGTGTTGTGGTTTCACTTCTCCTTTGCTTAGTCGAGGTCGTTTGCGACGTTGGCGACGTCTTTGTTTTGGGCACCTGCAATGTCGAGACTGAACACCTCTCCTACCGCAGCGGGAGCAAAAGATTAACATAATTTCTGTACATCTATTTCTTTGGTGGCAATTTCTGCCGCATTTCCAGCAAGTACCGGGACCCACAGAGATGTATTCTACAGTGATCATTCTTTTGGCAGTGTTAACGGTCTTATGTTCGGAAGGATGGTCCTCGGTGTCGTTCTCGCTCCCCGAAACATCCCAATCGCTCGCTAGCGACAGTGTCGGATCCTCGATGTCGCTCATGTTTGCTGCAAGAAGAAAAAACTAAAATACTGTACAGCTAATTTTGGCGTTGGTTCGGAACATTCCACACTCGGAGTCTTTCGCGACACTCTTTGTCCTTTTTAAAACCATCAGGTCGGTACTTCTGCAGACGATGCACAAATGACGGAGACCAATTGGTTGGTGAGGGGTGATCATGAAGATACTCTGCGTCACTCCGGCTAACCGTTGGAAATTGTCTGGTTAACATCACTTTTCCTTCCGGAGTCGCTTTCGGTTGTGCTGCTTCCTTTGGTTCTAGCTCCATCATTTGTTCTAGTGCCTCGTCGATGGTTATAAGTTCTAGTTTGGCTGATTTTTCCCACAATTCAACAGCGCTGAGACGCGTCCAGGCGTCCGGCCTAAGGGTGAGTTCCACCAGGGTAGCCACTTCCTTTGGGACGTGGTGTTCTGGAACGTTATATGGTTGCTTGAGGGCCATAACCTGCCCTTTAACTACCTCTGGTGTCTCTCCTTGAAAAGGGTGTATTCCACCGGCCATCTCTAAAATCACTAGTCCCGTTGACCACAAGTCTACAGCCATCCCATAGGCTTCTCCCCTACAAATTTCAGGCGCAATGTAGCTTGGCGTGCCGGCAAAATCTTCTGCAAAAGGTGAGACTGGAGTTGTACGGAAAGCGAGCCCAAAGTCTCCTAGTCGCACTTCCCCGTTTTTTACCAGCACATTTTCAGGTTTTATATCCCTATGGATAATTCCGGTCGCATGGCAGTATTTTACTGCGGCAGACAATCCTTCTAAAAATTTCTTCAAAGTCTTTCCCCGGCACGGACTTTTTTCTTGAAGGTACCTCTCGAGATCACCGTCCATCCGCGGAAAGATGAACTGGTGTTTTCCCGGAGTTTCGAAGCACTCGAGAAGGCACAACACATTATCGTTGTTTAACATTTTCAGTACCTCGTGCTCCCGAAAGCGTTCACCACGCGCACTCTTTACTGTTTTCACTGACTCGCACTAGCTCGAACGTTTCCCGTAGTTTGCTCAATTTCATTGTTTGGTTGTTTATTTCTTCTGGTTCAATTTCGGCGGGGTCTAACTCCCCTCCTGTCTTCCCATTTTGTTCATTTTCGATCGAGATGATGCCGGGGGTATTTAATTCACGCCCAAAGTTGTGAAAAGCTGGGGAGAAAGATGTGGTTTCTTGCTTGGCCGTGTTAATCGCGAAGGCTAATTCGAATAGTTTTTCATCCCATCTTCGCTGATTCTCGCCACAGAATTGAGCGATATGTGTTTTGAATGTACGATTTGCCCTTTCCACTGCATTGGCTTGAGGGCTGTATGGCGGCGTGTAACGGATTCTTACATTCATTTCTTTCATTAGACCTCGAAAATCTCTACAGACAAACTGTTTGCCGTTATCACAAATGACTGTTTTGGGGCACCCAAATTTCATGAAAACCAGTTCGTACAGAGCCTTGCATACGGCAGGGCCAGTCGCTCTTCTTAATGGTCGAAATTCTATCCATTTTGTAAATTTATCCTGAGCCATAAATAAGTAAGTATTGCCCTTGGATGATCTCGGAAGCGGGCCTATGAAATCAGCACATACTTTTTCCCAGGGTTCTGCTGGTATATTTGGTTGCATTTTACCGGGCGGCCGTTGTTGACTTACTTTAAACTTTTGGCAGGATTTACACCTTCTAACGTACCTAGCTGCTTCGCGAAACATCCCTGGCCAGTAATATTTGTGTGCTAGTCGAGCAATGGTCTTTGAGATACCCATATGTCCGGCAAGTGCGTCAACATGACATTCTTTGAGAGTATGGTTTCTTTGCTCCTTGGGAACGCACAATTTCCATGGATTAGACAGCTCCGGCTCGGAAAGGTTGGCTGAATCCCAAAAATGTCGAAAAAGCTTGCCATTTTGGATGCAGTAATCCGGGTGTTCCTTCGGTTTACCCTCGACCTTAGCCATCTGATTTTTGTGCCAGTCACCACTGACCTCGGTGTCAGCTGAGCAAATTTCTTCGTTTAGTGTCGATTTAGGGTTCGGCGCGCGTGATAGTGCATCGGCAACCTTGTTCAAACTTCCTTTGCGGTATTGTATTTCGAAGTCGAACTGTTGTAAATACATGGCCCAGCGGGCTATTCTGCCGGCTGGTGACTTGATCGAGTGCAACCACCGTAAGGATTGGTGATCTGTTATTACGGTAAAGTGGTAACCCTCTATGTACGGCCTCATTTTTTCGACTGCCCATACCACTGCCAGACACTCCTTTTCGGTTGCACAATAATTTTTCTCGGAAGTAGACAGCATTCGACTTGCATACGCAATGACTTGTTCGGCACCTTCGATATTTTGGGTTAACGTTGCCCCTATGCCATTGTCTGACGCATCGGTTTGAATGATAAAAGGCTCGTTGAAGTTAGGACAGGCTAGTATAGGCGCTTGGGTCATCTTCTTTTGCAGCTCCGCAAATGATTTAGCTTGTTTTTGCGTCCAGGACCACTTCTGCTTCTTCTTCAGTAGGCAAGTTAGTGGTCCTACTATCTCTGAGAATTTCGGAATAAACCTCCGATACTACGACGTCATTCCAAGAAAGCGCCGCAGTTCCCTAATCGTACGAGGTTCGGGAATGGCAAGAATTGCCGCAACTTTATCGGGATCTGTATGTATGCCCTTCGCGGAGATGACATGTCCAAGGTATTTCATTGAAGTTCTGCAGAACTGACACTTCTCTGGGTTGACCTGGAGATTGGCGGCACGCAGGCGTTGAAATACCTCCCTGAGGATTTGCAGATGCTCTTCAAATGTACCAGTTACAATCACTATATCATCAAGGTATACGAAAGCAAATGGTTCCAAATCGGCACCAATCACCTGATCCAGCAGTCTCTGAAAAGTGGCAGGTGCCGAGTGGAGTCCAAATGCCATTACTTTAAAGTGGAATAAACCTCTTCCAGGGACTGTAAAAGCGGTGAGCTTCCGACTCTCTGTCGTAAGGGACACTTGCCAATATCCCTGTTTGAGGTCGAGCGTACTGATGTAACTTGCTCTCCGTAACTTATCCAAAATCTGCGAAATAAAAGGGATAGGGTAGGCATCCGTTTCGGAAACCTCGTTTAGTTTTCGGAAATCTACACAAAAACGGGGCCGACCATCCTTTTTCCGCACTATAACTACTGGTGAACTCCAAGAGCTATCAGATGGTTCTATTATTTCCTCCTCTAGCATTCGGTCTACTTCTTGATTTATGACCTGCTGCATCTTCGGGTTTTGTGGCCTATAGCGTTGCTTTATCGGCGCAACGTTAGGCTTCAGCTTTATACAATGTTGTACTTTCGTAGTGGTGCCCCTAATATTTTTAAATTTGGTCATCTCGTAGTCGAGAAATGCGTCCAGCTCGCTCACTTCTTCTACGCTCAATTCGGACAATTTGCCGGCTTCCTCTACTGCATGCACCTCTTCCGAAGCTCTAGCTTCCAGTAGTACTCCGTCCAAGTAGCTATTACATGTTTGCAAATCGATACTGAAGGGAAGGGCACGTAGAACATCCATTCCTAATAGAATATCAACAGGGAGGGTTGGTACATACAGTAAAATTACAGTAACTGTTTTCTTTCCTATTCTGAGATCTACTTTGTAAAGGCGGTCGATAGGCACGGTTTTGCCATCGGCTACCCTGGCGGTCATATCTGTTGGTACATTTCCGACTATGCCAAGTTTCTGGCAATGGTCAGCAGCCTCCTTACCCAAGAATGACCTGGATGCTCCAGTGTCGAGAAGGGCTCTGAAGTGTGTTCCTTCTAGGCCGACATTAATTATAGGACGGTTGTCGCCACCAGTGTCTACATGTCCTGAAGCCACATCTTGGAGGGGTTGTGTTGGCTTCGCTTTATCACAGCCCCGAATCAGTTTCCCGAACAACGACAGTCTCGAGAAAGAATATTTTCCCGTCCGCATCGTGAACAGAAAATCTTGCTCTGGTTTCGACATTGGCTGCGCATATGACCAGTTTGGCCGCACCTCCAACACACATTTTCAGTTTGCAATTTAACTCGCCGAACAACGGGTGACGTATTGACTGACTCAGTCAACCTGTCGGTGTTCCTTACTGTTGTGGAGGTTGCCACTGGGGGTGTTATTTCCGATCGGAGGGCGCCCCGATAGCATTCCGTTTCTGTCGTTCTGTTACTACCTAGAGGTTTTTTCGGGGTCCCTATGGTCAAGTGCTGTTCAGGTATTAGATTTCCACCTGACGGAGGAGGCTGGTATTGTTGTGCCTGCCAGTGAACCAGTTCGAACACTTTTCCTTTGGCAAGGAGCTCGTCACAATTCCTTGTTACTTGGAAGGCTAATGCTCGTTGCAGATGCGGAAGTAAGCCTCGTCGAATGATATTGATTTGTTGAGTTTCTGAAGGGCGGAGATCACGGAGCTTTCTGAAAAGATTCTGCATCCGAATGATATACAGTACCAATTTCTCCTCTTTACCTTGTGTTCGCTTCTTGATCTCTTCGAGGAGTGTCTCTTCATAGTTCAAAGGCAAGAAGGCATTCCTCAAATTTTCGGAAAAATCCTCCCAATCGGTAAAGGTGCCCTTTCTGGACATATACCAATCTCGTGCGTCTCCATGTAATAGTTCGTAAATAGTTCGGAAAAGTTCGCTTGTCTGGAATCCTCGGGCTTCGGCTAGCTGTTCTACTTCCTCCAGAAATGTCACTACGCTGTTTGTCCCATCAAACTTAACCGGTCACTGATGTACAGAAACCATCGGATAACTGATAGCCTCTTGTGCACTGCCGAGATTGACTCGACTTCCAGCTCTATTTACACAGGGCGGTAACATAGAAGTTCGTCTTGTTGATTCTGCGAGAGCTCTCCGATCCATGGTCGATGATCGGTAAAAGTTTTGGTTCAGGCTGCGGATGAGATGATCACACTCACATTGACGTAGGTTGCTCAATGTCTTGTCCTTCGGCCGTTGGAGTGATTCCGGTGCAGCTACCGGCTCTTCGGCATTGTTCTAGCCTTGCGTTTCCCCGAGATCAATCAATGATGGGGCTGGAGCCGGACTTCCTGTTTCGTTGTCATTTCCTTCGTTCTCCAGAGTAGCAGTCGCGATCTTGTGAGCATCGACCACAGCGACCAACGCATCTTCCACTTCTCTTAGTAAATGCCCTTGCTGCCCTCCGTCGGCGGTATCCGGTGGAGGCAACAGGCCGATTCTGGTTTTGACATGGAGGAGTCGACTTTTTATTCTCTTCAACTCGTTCTCGGCGTTATCATCAGCGAAATCTTTTATATCGGATAGCAATTCGTTCAGCTTCGCTTTACATATGCCGAGTTCTTCGGAGGCATCGAACTCCCCTGAGCTTCGTGTTATGCCCGTCGTCCACACTCGACGCAGCAATCTTCTATTTTCCTCTACAGTGTGACCTACTTCACACCCTCTAGCTTCTAGCTCCCATGCCAATTCATCGGCTCGAAGTCTGTATAAATCCATTTGATTACAGATCTTCCGGTCCCTGCTCGGGCGCCAACTTTGTGACGTCCTTTCTTCGGATTTGCTCAGGCGCCAGACTATTTTCCCTTGATTAGGCGTCACTCTATTCGAACCTCCGCTCAGTAGTGGAAAGGTTCGAGCCCTAGTAGATTCAGATGGAGATAAAGGGGTTCAATCGTATTATATTAGCATGCTTTACACTATTCTACTAGAAGGAAAGTTAAAACACAATTACAGGTAAACTTCTCTATTGATAAATTATATACAATGATAGCGATGAAAGGCGGTGATATATGTAAAATCGCATACAAACGGTAAACAAGCGGTATCTATGTAGAATGAGAGAGAGGTGAGATGAGAGATAGAGAGACATGATGAGAGCGGAAGCGTGTGGTTAGTACTATAACTAAGAAGCGAGAATGCATAAGCAGTTTCGTGCATAAATATATAAATAACGGTCATACGACGTGATTAGATACTCAGTAGCGGGCTTAGCTATTACTGCGGTCCCGTGAGGGAATCGGAACGGATAATACGGTCTGGCACAGGTTACGCTCCGGCATCCGTTATTCTAAAGGCATTTCAGCGTGTTCTAACATAGATGCAATCACTACCCCAGCATCCGCTGCAAGCATTTATTGTATCTACCACAGCTATGCAGAGTTCTGTACCCAGTGTCCACTGCAACACAGAACACCACCGAGCTGGTCGTTAGACTCTGCTGTGCCCCCCTAAGTTGGACGCAGGAAAGGTCTGACGGGAGTACAGGCACTACTCCAGCATCTGCTGCAAGTATTTCCTGCACCACTTTCAACTGCGAGGATAGATGTACCCAGTATCCACTGCAATACAGCCACCCTACCCAATTGATCGCCAGATGCCTTTCTATACGCTCTGTTTCTTCCGCCAGTGATCCCCAGCATCCGCTGCAAGACAACTGTCACAAGAAAACAGCGTACCTACGGTCAACCGGTATTGGATGCACCTCCCCTTCAACCAAATGCGGGCGCAGCGGTTTCGGCGCACAAATGGTTGATTTACCTGATTTATCGTCTGACACTTCACTCACTGGACTAGTCACTACTCACTTCTACTTTATTCTACTTGAACACAACTGCACTACTCAACTTGACCCGCGGGACTGACTGTTTTGCCGTCCGCTCTCTCATACCTACTCTCCGCGCTCCCACTACCACGTTGCGCCCCCACCACTCATGCGCATGTAGCCGAAGCAATACGCTCATCGTCCGTCGCATGCAAGGTGCGCCGTTTGACTTCTGAACGATTGGTTCGTTACAACATAACTTATGTGATATATAACTGTAAAAGGTATACTAGTTGGTAGGTATACATCTTCCAGTGAACTCTGTGCGATAATTAAATGTAAAAAGTATCAATTACATAACAAATAAATTACATCAGGAAAAGAGATTTTTGAAGAAAAATTGAAGAGCATATTATACATTTCACAGATTGATAAAGTTTCATCAGATATATTCAGTGGTATACTCATATATATTTTATCCACTTCTTTTGACATGAAAAAGATATGGTTCAAAAAAATTTCCCATCTAATTTTACCTCTTGAACATATATATCTATAGATATTGTCTTGAATATAAAAATTTATTAATGACAAAATAATAACAGTAGTTACCATTTTTTCCGTTGGAAATCTTTCAGTAATTTCTCGTTCCAGGGGATAACTGGTTCTCATAGTCATAACGATACTCTTTTCTTCGAAATATCTAGATACAATTGCTATCAAAACACTCCTTTGCTCTTCTTCGAATTTGGAAAATTTTTGTTAATACTCTAACAACGTGGAAGCTTTTGGAGTTGAATCCAATATTTGGGATAGTGTGACATCACTACCATCAGGATCCAATAATACGGAACTTGATGATAGGTAGGGGCAATACCTGTAACTCCGTGATGTAGAGGCGCTATCATCATCATCAGAATTGGGAGGAGATGGAGGAGATGCAACTTGCGATTTCATTAATTCAAATGTTAATGTTCCACTTCCAAGTGGGATACCTATCATTTGGTGCCACCGTTCCAAATTGTCCTCGAACAATATTTGAGTGCCCATTTCAAACTTTTTTAGCAGTCTTTCGATGTGATACTTCTTTATCACTCGAAGAATATTAACAAATACCTTCTCACCTGAAAAATCCAAGCAACAATTTTAATTTAAATTAGGTACCATAATATCTGATATAGTAATAATATAAAAAAATATACCTATGAGATGATCCAGTAAAAATTCTTGCTCCCATTCAATGAGTAAATAGCGAAGATCTTCTATATCTGTATTTATTGAAATATTTTCTTCATTATAAGATATATCTTGAATTGTTGGGATATTTTGCAATGAGGTGCCTTTTTTATCGGGAATGTGTAAGTTAATTTCCAGGTTATGTTCCGAAATGGATTGTTCAGAATTATTCATCCTCATTATGTACGGTGGATATATATCATCATGTCCTGGGAAGTTGACACCGTTGTATAATTCCATTACGCTTATGATTTAAGACCTATATTTAACAAGAGTGATGTTATTTCTTTGAAATATTTCAAAAGTTATATCACCGCTACACATATTATTGCACATTCCAGAGGCTGAATCCCTTCAGAAATTAAAGTCAGAGTTTCATGTCTCAAACATATATATATATATATATATATATATATATATATATATATATATATATATATATATATATATATATATATATATATCCTACTACTTTCCGAGCACCCGTACATTGTCGATTTGCTATTTCTCAAGCGTTCGGCTTTTACAGAGCGTCCGTATACGGATGCTCGGAAATTTCCTCATAGATTTTCATTTATAATGTTCCATTGAACTCATCGGCAAAATGTTGTCTGGACGCTGAGATGATAGGGTAACCTGCCAATTTGAATGTTAGAAGAATAACGATAGTTCAATGCATCTGCCGATTGAGGCGCTAGCTTCAACTTTTGTATATTCAGCATGTGTATACAGTACTTTCAGCTTGTCGATTGGTGGACATCCTCGCCGCCAAGGAAAATTGGCAACGCCGTTGTCTGATAAGATTCCCATATTATTTTCATTCGATGAGCGATCTGAGCTAAGCGTAAGAATTTGTTTGGGACTAAGCACAATAATTTGTCAGTGAGTCATTAGTGTGAATCATAGATTCATGTTGATCTGAAACATAAATGCAAGGATCGTTTATTTTGTTATTTCTTAGTTACTTTAAGGCGCGAATCAATGATTGGTATTTGAGGAATGAAATTAATTCAATATGATTTATTAATTTTTTTTTGTTACTACCAATATTCCTATTTCAGTTACGCAATAGCGGTCAAATATCAGAAATCGAAATATTGAAAATCGAAAATTTATCAATAATTCCAAACGCTTCTGAACTTTGGTCAAGTGAATGCTACATACAGAAAGGAAGAAATCTCATTTTGCAACCTTTTCCGAAGTCCGGAACATTGTTAAAATTGCAATAATATTGAATTCTGCTTTATGCTTGTGAAAAAAATTCCAAAAGTTCTGCAAACTTATAGTAGTATTAAATATATTATTTCATATCGCGTATCAAATTTGCAACCAATTTAAGGGCACGGAACATTTTTTTTAAATTCAAAATTAACGTTTTTCTTTGACAAACCGACCTAAAAAATTCCAAAAGTTCTGCAAACTTGACATATACTTCGCAAAAATATACCGAACAGTTGTATAAATCTGCAATCTTTTACGTTAACATGTTTATTTATAAATTTTTTGATTCGTGGTCATTTTTTCGGGCAAGATGGCCTCGAAATAATTACAAAAGTTCTGAAATTTGTTTGCAAATTCAGAAAATATCTATTCTGATGCATTTCTATCATCAAATTCTATATCATCATGAAATACCGAAGCATACTGACCACAACTATAATCACTTCCTTTGTAACACAAATGGGAATAAAATTGAGGATGGTATAATTTCTTTACCTTAAGCTTTTCACAAATTATATTAGCGTAATTGCTTTTGCATTCTTCTTTAACACTGACATTTTTGGAACTGCTGGGTTTCAATAAGTTGTGAGCAAATTTCAGTTCGCATTTTTTTGACAACGTTAGGCAAATGTTCTTACGAGAGGTTATATAATGGGAATAGATTTTAAATTGTCTATGTTTTGCTTCGCATTTAAAACATCAAAAATTCCTCAGTGGTCCTGACTGACGGACGATAGTTGGATAATGAGTCAAATTATGGAATTTTGGTTTTAATGTATCATTGAAGAGGCGTACAAAATCTTCATTATGTTTTTTGATTTTATTTTCTAATAGCGTAATTGATAACTCTCAAAACATAACAAAATATCTATAATTTCGATAAAGTTGATAATAAACTTCCAAACAGGATCATCACCAGGTCCAAGATCTCCAATCATAAGTGTAAAATATAATGTGAATGTCATCATTTGTCTAGCTGACATTCTGATTTTTTTCTTTTGTAGATTCAGTTCGATTATACCATCATATATATTTCCAATTTCTGTTGATCCATATTCAAAAATTTTTTTCTGAAATTCAGAGTATTCAAATCAAAGTATTTCAAATCTTGCGTGAAACACAATAACGCATGACAAAAATTATAGTGACACACTCCTTCGAATATATCATGCATGATGTCTACGTAATAATTAGTTACTACATGAAATGATGGAATATCATTTAATAAGCATTCCTCTTGTACTCCTGTCAACTCTGGTTTATCAAGTTGTATGTCATACTCATAATTTGTAACAGTTCTCATCAAAGAAATATCTTCCCTTGAATTTTTATGACTTACAAATTTACTTATTTTGCACAGTCTACAGAAAAAATTACTTGAGAAAGATTTGTTGAAATCAAGAAACGAGTTCAAGCCCAAATTATCACCTATTACTTATATCAGGTTGAAATGAACCTGTATAGTTTGTTCTCCGGAATTGATTGGAAGCCCAATTTCCTCCAGACGCTTCAGTTCCTCAACTAGACATTTCCGAATGTCTTAACATCCCTACATTTTATAGTTGCCGCAAGAAATATATTTTTCAATTTCGAGTTTTCTTGTGGAAAAAAGGAAAGGAATAGTATACATTGCAAATTGAGTGAACTCCTGAATGAGAACCAAGTGGATTATTAATTTCAAAATCATCAATATATGAAAAATATGGAATTAATGTTTTATCTGGATATAGTTTTTTTTTATCATTCCATGATTTTCCTTGAATGAAGTTTGTTGGTCGCGAAGACCTTCTAAGCATCACATTATCCATATATTTCAACATATTCCTAAGTAGATCTTTTTCAAAAAATGTTCTTAATTGAAATTGAATTGGCATAAGAACGCAACTACTTTTTAATCGTCATATACCAAATTTCCTGTACGATTAATTGCAACTACCTCGTTATTTATAGTAAACTGTTGTATGTCTCCAACAAAATCATTGTCCCTCAACCATTTGTGCAATAAGTAATCCGTATTGAAACGTTCGAAGGAATTTCTAAAAATTGATATCATGCTACAAATTTCATTATAGATAAAAGTATGCTCCTGAAGGTGACAGTTACCGAATTCCATAAATCAATCTAGCAAAGGTGTAACAATGTATTCAGTTACAGATTTCTGAATGTCATATACATCTTTTTTTGACAGATTATTTTTATTGTGGAGGAATAAAACTAGAAACAACACAGAACTAGTCATTCTGTCTTTAATTTTGTTGAGTTCGAAAAGCGGTTTTACTGGTGTACTAGTTTCTAGGGGTTGCATACCAATGTGATTATCAGTGAGTCTCTCTGAAAAAGCAGGACTAACAAGACAACTGGGTTGCTTAGGCATAGAAATTATATTTGAAGATGGAAATTTCTCAACATCAAAATCACTACATTCTGAAAAGGGAGTTACGCCGATTATTTGATCATTTATATGGTGACGGTTGACGTCTTTTGAAACTGTTCAAATTTTGAAAGATCTGTGTGCAATCACAACACCTAACCATTGAATTAGTACTCAGATCATGATTTTTTTTTCAGATGTACTAATAATAATTTCAAAACCAAAAAGTTTTGCATAGAAAACACTTCATGTTTCTAATGGAAATGAATACTGAATAAATATGCAGGTACTTGGAATTATTCGGTTTCTACTTCAGATCCAGATCAAACTTACAAGTATGGTCACAGCCTGCAATAAATAATTATTTTTCAAGATCTCGAAATTGTGTAAACCATCAAATTTAAGTAAATATCAGAATTTTTGAAAATAATTTTTTTTTTTAATAAACACACAGAGGTATTTCGCAGAACAATGTATGAGCAAGTTCCAATATTGAGGATATCTATTTTTTATAACAAAGTTCATATTATTTCGCGAAATAATGTAAAAATTGTGCAAAACACAATGTATTTATATATTTTTACTACAAGTATTCGAAATATACCCTGTATTCATGCTTTCGTCTTTTTCAACACTGTTCAGTGTAACCACTTTTTTTTGAGATTTTATTTTGGCATTAAATATGTTCGTATCTTTTATTCAAATGTTATATAAAAGGCTCACAAAATGGAAATAATACAGATACTGCAGTAACCACCTTCTAAATAAACTGCTTCCACAAAAATTTACGCATAAACAAATAACACGTCTTTTCCGTCTGGCTGTTAGCCCAGAGGGTGGCCTCTGTCAGCCTCGGCAGCGGGTCAACCTGCATTACGCCAAGGGTGACGCCTTCCACAGGCCTCAGTTTTTCCACCGCTTGTTTCAGCCATGCCAGTGTGCTCTCGTCATCACAGACAACTCTGATGATTTCATCAGAGTACGTCCATGAGCGGAACGTTGGTGGCTTTGTTGTGCTGCTAGAGGCGGACAGAATGGTTTCGTCCAGTTCCTCTGTCATCGCTTTTTTGACAAGGGCCTCTTTGTCCTGTGGAATTTTTCCATAGGGGTTCTCCTTGCCAATTATTGCAACTCTAAGGTGACTCAGAGCCACTTCCTTG
Organism: Cynegetis impunctata; assembly: GCA_030704885.1. Taxonomy (NCBI): domain Eukaryota; kingdom Metazoa; phylum Arthropoda; class Insecta; order Coleoptera; family Coccinellidae; genus Cynegetis; species Cynegetis impunctata. The sequence continues at coordinate 182,045 of JARQZK010003736.1, forward strand.
TAAGTGGGGACGGCAGGCCTCGGTTTAGGCCCTTTCCTGATCTTTTTATGAGTCCCAGGAGTAGAGTCCTGGGAAGTACCCGTCCTATTGCGTTTTTTGGAGGAAGAAGGTGGAACACCTTACGGGTTCACAGCCTTCCTCTGTGCTGTCGGCCCTGCCTTTGGGTGCTCATCCTTCCTAGTAGGATGATAATCCTTCCTAGGTGGTGGCACTCCTGAAGGCCTTTTTGCAGCGGGTTGAGGCCGAGGTGAGGTGGTGCGTCCAGAGGGGTGGGCAGTCGAGACTGCGCGCTCTGCCTGCTCGCGTGCCTTCCTTCTCTTTTTGGCCTCTGCCCCACTGATTCTTTCAACCCTATGGGGATTAGTTTTTGTCCAGTCTGCTTCAGGCTGGGTAGGTTCTTTGTTTTTGGCTTCTTTTTCATCCATTAAAAGCTTTTTCTTTTCGTTTATCCGGCTCCCTCACCCGCCACGGAGCCCCATTCGGGGGTGTCGTGCGACAAACACACACGATCACCAACGCTACCAGGTAAATATAGCCCTCAGAAGCGTGCGACGCTATGCGAGGGTGATGGTTCACTGGGATCCCGCGGCCACTGTAATCCCAGATCCCCAGCCCTCTAAAGCGCCCCAACGCAGCCAAAACGCTCACCCTGCCGGACCTCTGACGGTACGACACAGCCGATTGATCAGGAGTGGGTTAGTTCCTGATCGCCCGTCTAGCTAAAATCCAGACCGAAGCAGTGTGTTGGTAGGCTTGATCCCCTCAACTGCCAGGTGTCTACTTATCACGCTTCTAACCGCAGCATCCGAGGACACCACGGCATCCCACTGTTGGGGCTTAATCAATGATTTATGCAAATCTACAGGCTATATATATACTTAAAGGTTTAACAATGAAACATGATGACCAAAACAAAGAAATATAATGAAAAATGAAAAAATATTCCATATACAATATATATATGAATATAAAAAATATGTTCACCAATAGTATTGTTTTATAAGCTATATACTATAAGGTATAACAATGAGACATGATAACTAAAACAAAGAAATATAATGAAAAATAAAAATATATTCCATATTATACAATATGTATATATATATATATATATATATATATATATATATATATATATATATATATATATATATAAAATATGTTCACCGATAGTATTGTTTTATAAGCTATAACGATGAGACATGATTAAAACAAATATAATAAAAAATAAAATAAAATTTCATATATAATATATATATATATATATATATATATATATATATATATATATATATATATATATATATATAGAAAAAATGTAGTATTCTTTGGGTAGCAGGTATACTGTTCAAATGAAGATATAAATTTTAAAAAGTCAACTATTATATTTTTGAGCATTTCTCTTTGCTCCACCTCCTTCGCGGTCACCAGCATTTCTTAGCCATGCCTTGATAGTCGTCTCAACTTTATTTACTGTACAATCCTTTAACAGGGAACTCTTCCTAACTGACACTACAAAAATTTGTAATAAGTATATGAATTTTCGTTGAAAGGAAATTCATGTTTCAAATATAAAATATGGCCCAACTTACCATGTATCAATTGAATCAAGTTTTTGAGATCTTGGAAACCATTTTTCTCATGTCGTCCTGTCCAATTTGTCTGGATTGCCATATTCATTAGTAATTAAATTGCAGAGAATTTTTCTGCATCTCCCTTTTTCATCCTCGCCTCCAATGTATTGGAGCATAGAACACTAAAATTCAAAGTAATAGCAATAATAGACATAGGCAGTGAAGTAGAAGACTCAATGCAGCTGCTTATAATTTGAATTATTAGATTGCCCATAATTCCAATATACACATGTTTGAATGTCTTAGATTAGCACAATTTCAAAACCAATCCAGAGAAAATACACTTCCATAGCCTATGCAGTTGAAATGTTACTTCATTCCATTTTTTTTAACAATATATGAAATGGAAGTGGACCTACCATTTCAGCAAATTTGGTTCTGTCTGATAAGTCATCATTTAATTTTGATAAATCTTCAAAATTGTTTACTTTTTCCACCTCTCCAGTAGTTACCTGCCTCTCTTCTTTATCCACAAACTTCTTTAACTATTCTCAATTGTCTAATAACTTCTGTTAGCAATTCTAAAAAATAAAACAGACCATTATTTTCATTCAATAGTTCTTGTAAATGAAGGAAAATAACGGTTTACTAACTTTTATTCTCATCACATCCTGTGCATGATGGTGTACTTAATTTACCACTGCTACTAGCAGTTGATATGTCATCCAAATCAATTGTTCTTTCAAGGTATCTCTGTGATGTACTTATATTTGGCACATATTTTTCGTTGTGTGCAATTTTTGTTGTTTTTATGGATCTTTGTGATGTACTTCCACAACTAAAAGTAGTATAGTTTTGATATTTTTTAGAATTTTCCAAATTAGTTACATTTTTTTTTGTAGTGAAAGTTTTGGAATATCAATGTCACTAATATCACTCTCATAGTCGTTTTTAGGTTTCCTTCTACTTTCACTTTCCATTTCATTCAGGGACTCAATTTCCAGTCGTTGTAATTTTGAACGAGCCTTGAGGTAATCATCTGAAAAATGAAAATTTCAATAGTTTTCAATAATTCATATTTCAATAGAATACTAACCAGTAGTGAATTTAACCAGAATAGGACATTTTATATATTCGAAAATAAGAAGGCCAATAACAAAACAAACAACCATCATCCTCGAATACCCAGGGACTAGATATTATGGCCATAGATACTGCCCCCCTGGTGGTTGAGCTACCTACCAGGCGCGTCCCTAGGTTGCGGATAGGGGTACGCCGTGGTGTCCTCGGATGGTGCGGTTAGGAGCGTGATAAGTGGACTCTGCAGGTATAAAACCCTGGTATGGGTCGACAAAAACGCTTCCGTGGACAAGCTCCCACGTGTTTGTGCCGTGCGTGGCGACCCGTGTCGCTGGATGAAGGACACCTGGCAGTTGAGGGAGCCGAGCCTGCCAACACACTGCTTTGGGCTGGATTTCAGCTAGACGGGCGGTCAGGAACTAACCCACTCCTGATCAATCGGCTGTGTCGTATCGTCAGAGGTCCGACAGGGTGAGCCTTTTGGGGGCGGGGGGCGCTTTAGGGGGCTGGGGATCTGGGATAACGGTAGCCCCGGGATCCCAGTGAACCATCACCCTCGCATCGCGTCGCACGCTTCTGGGGGCTATATTTACCTGGTAGCCTTGGTGATCGTGTGCGTTTGTCGCACGACACCCCCGAATGGGGCTCCGTGGCGGGTGAGGAGCCAGGTAAATGAAAATACAAAGCTCTTAATGGATGAAAAAGAAGCCAAAAACAAAGAACCTACCCAGCCTGAAGCAGACTGTATAAAAACCAAACCCCGTAGTGGTAAAAGAATCAGTCCCCCAGATCCCCAGAGGCCAAAAGTAGAAGGAAGGCGCTCGAGGAGGCAGAGCGAGCAGTCTCGACTGCTCACCCCTCTGGACGCACCACCTCACCTCGGCCTCAACCTGCTGCAAAGAGGCCTTCAGGAGTGCCACCTAGGAAGAATTATCATCCCACTAGGAAGGATGAGCACCCAAAGGCGGGGCCGACAGCACAGAGGAAGGCTACCCGCAAGGTGTTCCACCTTCTTCCTTCAAAAAACGTAATAGTTCGGGGACTTCCCAGGACTCTACTCCTGGGACCAGGAAAGGGTCTGGACCGAGACCTGACATCCCCACCTACAAGGAAGCGGCTCTAAGTCACCTTAGAGTTGCAATAATTGACAAGGAGAACTCCTATGGAAAAATTCCACAGGAAAAAGAGGCCCTTGTCAAAAAAGCGATGACAGAGGAACTGGACCGAACCATCCTGTCCGCCTCTAGCAGCACAACAAAGCCACCAACGTTCTGCTCATGGACATACTCTGGTGAAATCATCAGAGTTGTCTGTGATAACGAGAGCACACTGGCATGGCTGAAACAAGCAGTGGAAAAACTGAGGCCTGTGGAAGGCGTCACCCTTGCCGTAGTGCAGGTTGACCAGCTGCCGAGGCTGACAAAGGCCACCTTCTGGATCCCCGTGGAAGCGGATAGCAACCCCGAAGAAAAGGAGGTTGTGACCCGTCGCCCCACGGCGCAAAACCCGCTGGTCAACGTCGGGAGATGGTGCCTCTTCCACTATGAGGCCAAAAAAGACCCGAAAGGACATCTACTTATCTTCGGCATCGGAGATGAGGATATCAAAAAGTTGAGGACGAGGGGGCAGAGAATGAGCTACCTCTTCCAATCTCTTTTGATTAAAATGAAGCCTGAGGAGAGGACTGCTGAAATTCAGCAGCCTCCGATCACGGAAAGGGAGGAAAACAGGAGTATCCTCCCAAAAGAGCCGGAGGCTGGAGAGGGTGAGTCGTTACCTAGGGATGCCGCTATGACACCTGAAGGCGATGACGTCACCCCACCAACTCCCACTATCAGCAACCCTGAGGTCACGGAAATGGAAGTCGCCTCCCCCACCTCCTCTATAACTTAGGAGGCAGAGGAAGAGACTAACTGAAACAACCGCACTGCATAGCAATGGCCAGAACACCGCCAAAGGTAACAGTAGTCCAGTGCAATCTGCACCACGGCAGGGCGGCAACAGCTACACTTTGTCGTCGCCTGGACGTGGAGCAGGATACACTGGCACTTATCCAGGAACCCTGGATAGTTAGATCCAAAATATGCGGACTGACAAAACTTAATGGGTGTGTTTTCAGCACTCCCACGAATGAGAAACCGAGGACAGCAGTGTATGTTCCTCGACACATCAAAGCCCAGCCATTGCAACACCTGTCATCTTCGGACCTAACAGCCGTGAAGGTGGAGTGCAACTCAGCAGGCAAAACAACCGTTGTTGTTCTAGCATCAGTGTATCTCCCGCAAGACTCAACGACCCCACCACCATCGAGGGAAATGGAGAACCTGATAATGCACTGCCGCACCCAAAACTGGGAAGTCATTTTGGGCTGCGATGCCAACGCACACCATGTGACATGGGGCAGCGAGAACAACAACGCAAGAGGCAAGTCACTTTCTGATTACATTATCGGTAACAACCTCTACATTATCAACAAAGGCTGTACACCGACATTTATTAACTCTAGAAGTCAAGCTATAATAGATATAACGGTAGCTTCATCTCGTATATCCAATTCAATCCTAGGATGGCATGTATCAGATTCTGTTACCATGTCAGACCACCGATGGATACATTTTGAATTAAACCTTACTGAAGCGCCCAAAAAACTACTCACGGACCTCCGGAGGACGGACAGAGATAAATATCGACACCGACTGCAGGAGGTTCTAGAGGCAGTTGATGGAAGAACGCCAAAAAATAATGGCCAAATTGAACAACAAGTAAATTGTATTCAAAAAGTCGTGAGAAAAGCCTTTGAAGAATCCTGTCTCTTAAGAGCCGCCCAACAGCCCGGCGAAGCCACGAAATGGTGGAGCCGGGAGCTAGGTGACCTCAAGAAGATGGCTAGGAAATCATTCAATCGAGCTAAAATGACAAAACTTGCCTCAGACTGGAACCAGTACAAGAAGTATCTGAGGCAGTTCAAAAAACTAGTTAGACAAAAACAAAGAGAAGCATGGAGAGCCTACTGTGAGGAAGTCGAAGACTACTCAGAGACGGCTAGGCTTTGTAAAATCCTTGCTAAAGATCGAGACACAAATTTAGGTCTACTGAAGAAAGAAGACGGCACCACAACTGCTGATCTTCGTGAAAGCCTATAGTTGCTTATGAAAACTCACTTTCCTAATTCCGTGGTCACAAAAAGGAAGGAATGGCCAACTGAAACTGAAACAGAACCTTCAGACTTGGAGTGGCAGCAAGCCAACCAAATAGTTACTGAAGGCAGAATAGGCTGGGCAATACAGACCTTCTCACCCTTCAAATCACCAGGCATTGACGGCATTTACCCTGCCTTGCTACAGTGAGGCTTGGGCGAATTAATGCCGCACCTGATGAGGATGTTCAGGACGTGCTTGGCGCGCCGGTACATACCACAGCCTTGGAGGGAGGTGAGGGTGGTATTTATTCCTAAGACAAGTAGAATGGATTACACCACAACCAAAGCATATCGACCAATTAGTCTGACCTCGTTTCTGCTGAAAACAATGGAGAGACTATGCGAACGATACCTAAGGGATGCTATTTTGAATACACAAGCACTGCATCCCAACCAGCACGCATATACCCCAGGCAGATCCACCGACAGCCCTCCATCTGGTTGCTGGTCGGATTGAAAAATCTTTGGACAACAAAGAGTCCACCCTGGGGGTGTTCATAGACATCGAGGGTACGTTTGACAAAATCACCTTCCCCAAAATTGAATCCGCACTGGCAGACAGAGGTGTTCCCCAGACTGTCAGGGGCTGGATCTCAAATATGCTCTCAAAAAGAGCTGTTAGAATCAGTGTAGACAACATCGTCGTCAGGGGAATGGTCGCGAGAGGCTGTCCGCAGGGGGGTGTCCTATCTCCGCTGCTATGGAACCTAGTTCTCGACAGCCTCTTGCGCCGCCTCTGCGCTGAGAAATTCTACTCAATTGCATACGCAGATAACTTAACGACACTGCTAAGTGGAAAATTTGAAGGAGTTCTGTGCGACATAATGCAGGGAGCCCTGAGAATAATCGAAAGATGGTGCGAAGAGAACTCTCTATCAATAAACCCCAGAAAGACGGAGATGGTTCTCTTCACAAAGAAAAGGAAACTGGGGCCATTAAAAGCACCTGTTCTCCTAAACACAGAATTAAGTTTCATGTCAGAGGTCAAATATCTGGGAGTGACCTTTGACGCCAAACTCACTTGGAATATTCACCTGGAGAGAAGACTAAAAAAGGCACACATCTCCTACGAACAGTGCCGCAGGATCATGGGGAAAACCTGGGGACTGAAACCCAGGTTGGTCATGTGGATATACACTGCCATCGTGAGACCGATGATACCCTATGGAGTCGTTGTCTGGTGGCCTAAAAGCCAACAGGCAACAGCAAAACTCAAGCTTGGGCAGATACAAAGGACCGCGTGTCTAAGTGTGACCGGAGCTATGCGAACAACACCAACTAGGGCAATAGAGGTGATGCTCTGCCTGCCACCTTTGGATATTTATCTACAAGAAGTGGCCTTGGCAACTATGACACGCCTTGAGACTATTGGTATAAAGCCAGAAGTAGGATGTGGGGAGACTAGACGTCGCCTGTGGCTTGAGGCTACTAACACGATGCTCCTGCTACAGGTTAAGGCAGACAGCATTCTTCCGCGATTTGTTTTTGATAAACCCTACTCAATACACACAAACAGTGGAAATGAGACCTCCGATGAAGGAACGATCAATATTTTCACGGACGGATCAAAGCGAGAAAAAGGAGCAGGCTGTGGAATATATTCGAGACACCTGCGATTTCAACTTAAGTGGACCATGGACAATTGTGCCAACATAGTTCAGACAGAGCTAACGGGCATAATAGGCGAGCGGCGTACCCCAAAAAAGAGCTCTCGTTAATGAAGAACCCATAACTTTTTGGTAACCGACAAATTTTGGTACCAAAATGTTCGTTGCAAAAATATGCACAACTTTTCTCAATAAAATTTTTCGAAAGTAATACGCGCGCGGATTACGATTCAACTCGCTATCAATTTTTTCCACTTTTATATATTGAAATGAAACTTTTGCAATTTGATCGTGATATTAAGCACTTTGAAAAAATGTTTAGATAGTTAACCAAAGTTGACCTGTTTTGATGTTACGTAACTATATATAATTATTTAACGAATAATCGGGTTTTTATCTTCGTCGAATAAAAGAGTCGAAGAAATTTTCAAAATGATGCTTACAATTAATAAGGTTTTAATTAATACAGTTTTTAGAAGTTTTTGGCAAAATTGCAAGAACTTGTGTTGCAAAGAACGAAATCTATAACACTTCGAATATACTGCGCGCGATAATCATTTGAACGTACACTCGCCATTAATTATCTTCTCACTATCTATCGCTATTAATAAATCAGATTTTTATGTAACTATCTTCTTTAAAAAGTGAATGAATGTTTTAAACAAATTTTACAGACCTTTATTATCATGAATTTTTATTATTTTTTCACATTTTTTTATATTTTTTGTATAATAAAGTTATAGAAAAGTAATATATACAAAGGTAGAGAAAAATAATATCATTTATTTGTTAACAAAGTTCATTATTTAGCTCTGGATCATCACATGCATTTTCATCGCATTGGTTTTTACTCTTGTTGCAACATGACTCAGAACAAGAGCATATATCACAACAGTCTAATTCAGATGCAAAACATGGGCACACAATGTTTGTACAGGGTTTATTTCTGCTCTTGTACGAACAAAAATATTTTAGCAGATATTCTATCGGGGTATTACCTTCGAAATAATTTGAAAGTAATACTTCATCTTGTTGAATCCAACCATAGTTCGTTACTTCAAAAGATATCATTTCTGATAAAGTAGCTTGATTCCACTCATTAATTTGCCACATAGATCTTAAAATATGTTGTTTTAATGCTGATTCCGACGGGGGCAGTTTATCTATAGGAGTATTTTTTTCAATGGCTAAACAAGATCTAAGAGAATGTACACAATACCTATCAGCTTTTGATTTTTTTGAGGGGTCATATGCTGAAGCTAGGAAATTACTAACAATCTTTATAGCTTGCTGTAACTGTAAATTTGTCAAATTTGAAAAAGTTCGTAAATCATTCTCACTCGTTTTTTGCAAAGCAGCGTACGCTTTTTTCTTTTCAATGGAGAAGAAACTGGAAGTAGTATCACATCCACTTATAGCGTGAAGAGGCAGAAGTGAATCAGTGATGCTTGAACCAAGTTTGTTAACCAAAATATGTATTGGTATGTATCTTCGTTGATTTAATAAAGAAGTTACAGTCCCTGTATAAAACCATATTGAATGATGAAGTGTTACTTCCAAATTATTTCGAAGGAAATACCGTGATGCAATATCTGCTAAAATATTTTTGTTCGTACAAGAGCAGAAATAAACCCTGTACAAACATTGTATGCCCATGTTTTGCACCTGAATTAGACTGTTGTGATATATGCTCTTGTTCTGAATCATGTTGCAATATGAGTAAAAATCAATGCGATGAAAATACATGTGATGATCCAGAGCTAAATAATGAACTTTGTTAACAAATGAATGATATTATTTTTCTTTACCTTTGTATATATTACTTTTCTATAACTTTATTATACAAAAAATATAAAAAAATGTAAAAAAATAATAATAATTTATGATAATAAAGGTCTGTAAAATTTGTTTAAAACATTCATCCACTTTTTAAAGAAGATAGTTACATAAAAATTAGGTTTATTAATAGCGATATATAGTGAGAGGATAATTAATAGCGAGTGTACGTTCAAACGATAATCGCGCGCAGTATATTCGAAGTGCTATAGATTTCGTTCTTTGCAACACAAGTTCTTGCAATTTTGCTAAAAACTTCTTAAAACTATATTTATTGAAACCTTATTAATTGTAAGCATCATTTTGAAAATTTTTTCAACTCTTTTATTCGACGAAGATAAAAACCCGATTATTCGTTAAATAATTATATATAGTTACGTAACATCAAAACAAGTCAACTTTGGTTAACAATCTAAACATTTTTTAAAAGTGCTCAATATCACGATCAAACCGTAGAAGTTTCATTTCAATATATGAAAGTGGAAAAAATTGACAGCGAGTTGAATCGTAATTCGCGCTCGTATTACTTTCGAAAAAAAAACAGTTTTTCTCAAAAAACACAATGTTCCCCCACTCCAATCGAAAAATTTTATCAAAAAAAGTTGTGCATATTTTTACAACGAACATTTTGGTACCAAAATTTGTCGGTTACCAAAAAGTTATGGGTAGGTGTCATAATTTTGGGGGTACGCCGCTCGTCTAAAACCATAGCCGCGAACGAGATTGCTCGTAGGAACATAACGAACAAAACCATTAAAATCTATACAGATAGTAGACAATCGTTACTGGTCCTGAAGAATCATAAAATAACTTCACAGTCACTATGGGAATGCCATCAAGCACTTGCGGGTGCAGCCCATACAAACCAAATTATGGTGTGCTGGGTTAAAGGCCACTCGAGATGCAATGGCAACAAAAAAGCTGACGAATTGGCTAGAAAAGCAGCCGGTCTGAACATATTCGGTCCTGGCCCTCCCAGCCTACTACCGCTGACAGCAAAGTCACAAATGATGAAAGAGAACACCCATCAAAAATTCAAAATCCTATGGGATGAAACAACCACCTGCAGACTTGCCAGGGAACTTTTAAATTATCCCAATAAAGATGCAGCAATGACTTACCTGGCGATGCCCAAAGGAAAACTACGCAATGTCGTGGGAATTTTAACGGGACACTGCCAACTTCGGAAGCCCTTATTTAATATGGGATTGAGCGACACACCTCTCTGCAGAGGCTGTGAACAGGAAGACGAGACGGTACAACATGTCCTCTGTGAATGCCCCGCTGTCTTGTCACTCCGAGAATCGATTCTGGGTGAACGGTGGCCAATTTTAGCCACCTTGAGGGAAATCCCCCTAGGTGCAATCACCCTCTTTTTCAAACGACTGGGATGGTTGGGAGCCTAGGCTGGTGATGTTCCCGGGGAGGATGCACAAATGGGGCCTAAGTGCTGTGGTCTCGACTGCACTCCCAAAAATACAGAATACAGAATAGATACTGCCCCTGTTTCATCTCGTTCATTTGGGAATACTACTACAAGATATTTGCTGAAAATTTGAACATATAAAATAAGAGTTAGCAGTTACTCCCTTCTTCACTGTAAACTTTCAATTTATTATTCACGCAGGAAGTCTTCCTAGCAAATATTTTAATAGATGAGAAGACAATATTTAATACTATTATAATGCTTTAACTATTTGAAAAATGATTTTCAAAGAAAATAGACTATCTTAGAGAAACAACTACATTGAATTACACTTCTTAGTTAATTATAATTTTTTTTCATCTCTATCCATTTTTAAATTCAATTTCCAGAATATTTGGAATTATGAGCTAAATAATCCATCAACTTGGTATTTCTGAATATAAAAAAAAACACTTATCAGGTTGAATAATGGGAAGAAGGGTTATGTTTCAATGTCTTTTAGTTATCTTATAATTTTTGAAATATAAATAACAGAAAAATCACAGCTCATGAACAAGAGGAAATACAATATATCCATCTAGATGTTTCAGTAAAATTCCCTTAGATTCAATATCTCTGATATCATGTACAATATTCTCATTAGCAGATTCAGGGATTTCAAATGAAACTTCAAAAAGAGAAATAATAGCACTTGATGTTGGATATTCCAAAAATGGTTTAATTTTTTTTAGGTAATGACCTATAACTATTGTCATTTGAACTAAAAATTCCAGTAATGTAGAAAATACTTTCATTCGTCAGAAAAGCACAATTATTACCCCTCTTCGCAGTGAACACAATATTTTTGAACATGACTTTTTTAAAATATTTAACATTATCATGCCTTCCATTTGTTTTCAATGACTTTCCTATGGTATATGTATTATTCATATTTTCTAAACTTCGTGACATATTTCTACCTTCTTTGATCCTATTAACAGCCTGTTGTAAGGAATTATTAGATTTCCGAAGCGTTTCAGAAATGACAAATAATTTTTAAATGCAAAACAGTTTATATCATTAAGGGTTCCATATTCACGAGCTTCATCAGCGAGATGAATGACACTATGAACATTGTAAACACAGAAGTCTTTACCATAAATATCAATGGAATTTTTCCCAAAATTATATGATAATTCTTTGGCATATTTATTGAGACATCTATCTGAATTCAGATTTGGACTTAACAGAATGGTTAATCCAAGCTTCAACAACATCATATTACAAAATACATGTTTTGGAAGAATATCAACTAAAAGAGGAGATATGTATAAAAGGAACTGTCTAAACTCTGTAGCCTTCCAGTGCTCCAGATCTTTCAAAGTTTTTGGTTTTCGATTGAACTCCACTGGCCAGTAGCTCTTTAGATCAACAAGTCTTTCCTCCAATAGGCAGTATTTTTCAATTTTGAATCTATAAAGCCTACTTCCACTTCTCCATAGGAACAAAAGTTTTCTCATAACGCCCAAACAAATGTTATGCATGTAATCATTTGGAAACTTAGAAACCATTCCAATACCTAATTCTGAGAGAGGAGATGAACCTTTTATATAGGTATTTTCCAAATTCACCAGTTGAAAACTGTTCATCTGTTCTCAAAGGGGCATTCAAATCAGTTTTATGATTGATATAAGTACCTCTTACAATGCATTTATCACAGCCAAAATAAGCATTATGATTTTTGGTATTCTCTATGAATGACCTGGCAGGAGTGTCACAACAAAATGATCTTACAGATACTGTGCCTAAAGTATTGTTAATTCTCAGTCCATTGTTCAAATAATTATTTAATTCAGTTACAAATTCAGAAAAAAAATTATTCTAATGGAGGTTTATAAATTCCAGAATATATTGCTACAGCAAAAGGTGATTCATTTTTATACTCAGCTACTTTACATAGTATGGGCCAAAATGATTCCTCAGTACTTTTTTGGATAGGAAGCCAACTATATTAAAATCTAGAATAAAATGAGTACATTCATATTGATACTTATTGAAAAAAAAAATTAATCCCCATTTCGATACCAAAATAATGAAAACTTCCATCGCCAATCTGACTCAAACAGTTTTTAGATGGGGGTTCGGTTGGGTTTTCAGCCATTTGAGAAGTTGTGAAATAGCACAATGAGTTACATTGTTTTCTAATGCCCATTTTCTGAGAAACACTAGCGAATCACAATTATTTTCTTCAATCATTTCATGTTCAGAATGACTACTTTCATCTGAATGATAATGAATGAGACTCCTGTTTTCACAATCAGATATTGCATTTTCTGGATCAACATCAGACTCGGAGTCCATGAAGTTATCCTCAACAATATCAATTTTAATGCGTTTCGCTTCACTGGGTCCGGGCTCTCTATCAACACAAAAATTTTTACTTCTACGAGATATATTGTCTATTATAACCTCAGCCTCTACAGTAGAGACTATATCCTTAACAGCATTTTTCGCAAGACGCTGTTTTTGACGAGTGCTCTTTGAGATATTATGCAGGGGTTTTCTAGAGGGAACATATATTATGATGGTATATGATGCAACAAATAATGTATGTACTTACTTTTCTGTGTTTCCGGACATATCTGCTCGTTTCTTTGCTCCGAATAGATTGGATACAACACACCAATCTAATAAAATTGTCACTACGGTGATTAATACGTAATAATAACACTACAACACAACTAGGTTAGGTTGATTTTCAACACGTGTTCAACACAACGGCTAGCAAACCAGCAGTAGTGCCAACTGTCAAGGTGATATTCAGTAATGCCAATGTTTTATTTACATTACAGGTCGCATTTGTCAAAACGACATCGGCGCGACTATCGCAAATTCTCAACGGGTAATTTCTGGCTAAATTACAAACATCCACCATAAATATGCGTATGTTCAGCCAAGGCGGCAAAACTGATATCATTCCAATTATTTACCGGCATCGCTGTGGCGCTGCCGACATCTAGCCGCAGTTAACAGCTATGACCCGTCTATTTACCGCTCATTCATGTTTGCTGGGTAGCTTAATAATCTACACCTGGTCGCGACCTATGTCCTCCCAAACGTGAGCATGGAAGAGGCTCGACAAAAAATTGACGCCGCTTTCGAGAAGCTACAACTGCAGGAAAATTTTGTCATTCAGGGAGATATGAATGCCAAATCGGAGTATTGGGGATCACCAAGAGAAGATCGCAGGGGACAGTTTGTGGAGGCATGGATGGCGCAGATTTCAGCTGTGGCGTTGAATTACGGCTCTCCTGTCTTCGTTAGGGGTGAGTCTGCGTCACACATAGTTGTAGTGGTCCAGATCCGCTCCTGTTAAACTTCTGAACCGTTTAGTTTTAGGGCAGCTTTTGCGATTATTGTGATAGTAACTACTTGTGTATTATTGGCATTAGGTCTTATGTTCGTGATTTCAACTTCCCTACTTCTGTATGCGTTTCTATCGACTTTTTTATTTCGTTTATAAAAATTATGGCTTCCATTTCCTTCATAACCATATGCACTTTCTTACTTCCTGCCAATTTACTACTTTTTAGTCCTCCTGAACCTTCATTCATTGACTCCTGAAGTTCAGTCGATTTCCCCTCGTTCTTATCGACACTTATCAAAAGCTTTTCTTCTCTCGTACTTCTTATCTATTCGATAACCTTCCTTGCATCCATATTTTGGAGATTCACTTTCACCTGCTTCAATGTATCTGCATATCCAGCTTTGCTTGTTTTTACCATTATGGCGAAGATGTTTCTTTCCTTCTTGTTAAGAAACTGAACACCTCCTTCGGTCTCTGTTTTACTAGTGAATATCATCACTTTTGTCATTGAGCAGGTGAAAATTACCTCCACCATTTTACGAAACTCCTCTAGATTGATCTCATTAATATAATGGCGAGCCACAGTTTCATCTTTTTCCGTTCCCGCTGAAATTCTGAACGTACTTGCAGGGCATTATGAAATCGATTTGGAAACAGTGCGAAGCGAACTCCTGCTTCTTCCGAATGCCCTCGAACTACATAAGAAAGAGGAAAAATGAAGATTAACACATTATCAGAAATGAAGAGTTTTTGGCTACATACGAGAGCGCTTTTTCTGAGAGCTACAAGCTTTATTTGATTGCCGTTAAGATCACAGCTTCTAGCGCGGGCTGCGAACGAACGTTTTCGTCTATGAAAAGACTCGAAAAGTACATTTGTAATTCCATGTCCGACGACTTTACACGACTTGGCTATATTCTTTGTAGATAAGAATATAGCAAACAACATTGATTTGGATGAGGTGATAAGAAGGTTTGATAGTCAATCAGTTAATAAGAGAATTATTCTGAAATAACAGTTTTGTTAATGATGAAAAATCGTGTATTGAGTTGAATTATTGCCTTTGGATTCTTTCTGAATAATTTGAACATGTATTTTCTATGTAATGTGAATTCAAGCATCTTGTAACCACTCTCCCTTTTTATATGCCCGAGCTAGCCGAGAGGGGTTATATATATATATATATATATATATATATATATATATATATATATATATATATATATATATATATATATATATATATATATATATATAGTTTCTGGTAAGTTTTCAGGAATAATAACAAGATATAAAATGAAGGAATTTACTTCTTTCTTTTCATTTACAGAAGAGACTTATCTTATCATTTCTTCAATCTTCTGTCGACGTTTTACTAATCATCTTCTAGGTGGATTGTATTCTCAGTAGATTGCCTATTATTGTCCCCACGCTTGGCAGTTTTCGTCTATGGTTGCTTTTTGGTTCTAGCTAAGGTTTTATTGTAGCTCCAGTTAAAGTTTCTTTATGGTTCCAGCCAAAGTGTTTTCTAGCTCCTGCCAAATCACAAATAGGAAGTGAACTTCAGGTCAGACTCTAATCCTAATAGTTCTGACAAGTTTAACTTCTGTGATGTCTCAATATCATCTGTTGGTTGTAGGCGATGAACTCGACCTGAGCAACGAGTTAAACGAGTAACGATTCTATTGAAATCATCACCTGAAAAAGTCCTTGTAAGACTCGCTATAAGGTCTATGATATTCTTGAAAGCAAGTTTCGACTCCGCGACATTCTCCTCAAATGTATAGATATCAACTAAAGCAATAAAACCTCGGTTAGCCCCTTCTTGTGAGAGAGTTCCCCTTAACGTTTTGCGATTTCTATCTACAGTTTCACTAACCTTATTTCCTAACCGAATTGATACTTCATAAGTTAGTTCATGAGCCTTAAGGAAGTTAGGGTTGAACGACATATTGCAATAATGAGAGCATTAAAGTCAAAAGAAAAGTTATACGACAAAGATTAATTTTAACGTTAGGTATTCAAATTATCAACAAAAATTCTAAGTAAATTTAAGCAAAAACAAATATAAATAGGGATAAATCAAAATTTAGAAAAAGAAAGGGTTAATCAAAAAATTTAATTAACGAAGGCAATTCACTAATCATGAACTCATGCACAAGTTTTTACCACTGAGAACCAACCAGAACAGAAAAGTTAAACTGAAAAAGATTAGGCCCTTTACGTTGGGACGCCTATTATGTAACCACTCTCCCTTTTTATATGCCCGAGCTAGCCGAGAAAGGTTATATGTATATAGGTTCTGGTAAGTTTTCAGGAATAATAACAAGATATGAAATGAAGGAATTTACTTCTTTCTCTTGATTTACAAAAGAGACTTATCTTATCATTTCTTTAATCTTCTGTCGACGTTTTACTAATCATCTTTTAGGTGGATTGTATTCTCAGTTGATTGCCTATTCTTGTCCCCACGCTTGAAAGTTTTCGTTATGGTTGCTTTTTGGTTCTAGCTAAGGTTATATTGTAGCTCCAGTTAAAGTTTCTTTATGGTTCCAGCCAAAGTGTTTTCTAGCTCCAGCCAAAGTGTTTTCTAGCTCCAGCCAAAGTGTTTTCTAGCTCCAGCCAAAGCGACGCCAATCAGACGCCACAGATAATTAATAATTTCTATTTACCGATCATTCACTCAATACTTATCGAATATAATTTGAAACTTAACGAAGTGAGAGATGTTGCTTCCTCAACAGGTACTTGCGAAAAGGGCAGATGTTTCACGTGTATTTCAACTCAACCTATACCGCTGTTCGTACGCAAGTCACTCGCGACTGGACGAGTTCATTGAGAAAACATTCATGAAACACGGTATTTTAATCAACAATTCAGTGGCGGCGGTTAAACGGAGAATTTACACGTTACAATCTTTTCTAGTTTTTCATGAGAAAATAATATCAATTGCATTGTACACAAATTGTACGGTAATATTTCAATCTCCCCAACACTTTTCACGAAAACCAAAGCTACATATAATTTTTCTCTATATTAGCTTAGTTGATGTATGTGGCAGGATGCAAATATTTAGACTTGAAAAATTTACTCATCTAGAGCTTTTGCTGAATTTATTATGTCCTTTTCTCGGATAGCGCGCATTCCTAGTCAGAATGCACAAAGATATATATATATATATATATATATATATATATATATATATATACATATATATATATATATAATATATATAAATATATATATATAAATAAAAAAATATATAAATATAAATAAATATTTAAAAATATATATATAAATATAAATAATAAAATATATATATATATATATATATATAAAAAAAAATATATATATATATATATATATATATATATATATATATATATATATATATATATATATATATATAATATATATATATATATATATATATATATATATATATATATATATTATATATATGTATAATATATATATATATATATATATATATATATATATATATATATATATATATATATATATATATATATATATATATATATATATATATATATATATATATATATATATATATATATATATATATATATATATATATATATATATATATATATATATATATATATATATATATATAATATATATATATATATATATATATATATATATATATATATATATATATATATATATATATATATATATATATACATATATATATATATATATATATATATATATATATATATATATACATATATACGGGGATATATTGAAAAATTCTTAGCCTACTATAGAACCGAACAAAATTTCAATGTTAAAATATTTTATTACTCAACATATTCTCCTCTTAATCGTGTACATTTATTACAGCGAACCTGCAACGTCTCTAGACCTTTCAAAAAAACATCCACAGCTTTTATCACCTCCTCTTTGGAAGAAAATTTACGACCTTTTGAACTTTTTTTCAGTTGAGGAAAGAGATGGTAGTCAGACGTAGCCAAATCTGTTGAATAAGGAGGGTGTTCAAAACCTGAATCACGAATTTCTTGCATGGCAACATGAGATTTGTGTGCAGGGGCGTTGTCCTGCAAAAACAAAACACCTTTGGATGGCGTTCCGCGTCTAATTTTTTCCCATAGAGTGGTCAGTAATGTCGAATAGTAATCTCCAGTTATTGTTCTACCCTTATCCAAAAAATCAATCATGATTACTCCATGGCAATCCCAAAAAACTGAAGCAAGCACTTTTCCATCAGATTTTTGGTCACGAAATTATTAGGTCTTGTAGAACCGAAGTGTTGCCATTCCATGGATTGTTGCTTTGTTTCTGGATCGTAGAAATGTATCCAATTCTCATCCATAGTAACAATTTGGTTTAAGAAGTCTACATCGTTTTCAAATCGAGCACAGATCGAACGCGATGCTAAAACCATTGCACGCTTTTGGTCAACATTCAAACATTTGGGGATCCATTTTGCAGCAATTTTTCTCATGTCCAAATTGACGTGAACTAAATGATGAACGCGTTCGTCGTCAGTGGCGTATATATATATATATATATATATATATATATATATATATATATATATATATATATGTATATATATATGTATATATTTATATACATATATATGTATATATATATATATATATATATATATATATATATATATATATATATATATATATATATATATATATATATGTATATATATATATATATATATATATATATATATATATATATATATATATATATATATATATATATATATATATATATATATATATATATATATATATATATATATATGTATATATTATATATATATATATAATATATATATATATATATATATATATATGTATATATATTATATATATATATATATATATATATATATATATGTATATATATATATATATATATATATATATATATATATATATATATATATATTATATATATGTATATGTATATATATATGTATATATATATATATATATATATATATATATATATATATATATATATATATATATATATATATATATATATATATTTACAGGGCTATTCAAATTCGAGTCTATGCATGAGGATTTCAATAACGGTAAGAAACAAAGGGGCAGTTAAATGGGGGCAAAATAACGTATTCAGAAGTTAATTATATGAATTTAAAAAATCTGACCTAGCTTCTTTTGTTTTGGAGTTATGCAGGCAAAATCGAAAGTTTCGAATTTCTGCTTTTGCCTATATCTTTTTATTTTACGAAGGTTTTTATTTTTAATTTTGCCACTTTTCCATAGAAACTTTTTGTAGCCTTTTCAAATATCTGAATAAAATGTATATACAGGGTATTGTACACATTGGGACCGTCTACTTTCAATTTTCAAATTTTGACCTGTATTTTTTATTGAATTTTTCCAAATGCCGAGAGTCATTTTACTTTGGGTGTTTTGAAAATATTGAAATAATACGAGGCATTCTATACCTTATTCTATGATTTTTTTTATTACAGCTGAAATTTAAAAAAACTTGAAATTTTACTGATAGTAGTTCAATATTTCCAAAACATTCTGTATTTCAGATGAAAATACTTCGACAATATAAAACGTCACTCCTGGCATTCTAAACAATGCAATAAAAAATACAGGACCATATTTGAAAATAAATGTTGAGGGTGGCCCAATTTATACGATGCCATATTTATAATTTTAATTCAGATATTTGGATAGCCTACAAAAAGTTGCAATGGCAAAGTGACAATTTGTTCGAAAATTCTAAATTAAAAAGATATAGGCAAAAAAGAATTTCGATTTTTCCTGTATAACTCCAGAACTGAAGAAGCTAGATCAGATTTCTTTATAGTGACCATATTTATATATATATATATATATATATATATATATATATATATATATATATATATATATATATTTATATATATATATATATATATATATATATATATATATATATATATATATATATATATATATATAATATATAAATTTAAATATATATATATATATACATATATAAATATATATATATATATATATATATAGTATATATATATATATATATATATATATATATATATATATATATATATATATATATATATATATATATATATATATATATATATATATATATATACACTCCTGGACATAAAAAACCGGACAAACAAAATACTGTTATAATTGAATTTCGAATAACTTTTTCATTTTTGCATGGATTTTGATCATTTTTGTGTCAAGTTGTAGGCACTATCATCTCAATTCTCATCTAATTCCTAGCTTACAAAACTTTCCAATGTAATTGGTTTTATACAAGGTAGAACCAAAAGTTTCATTTCGCCCTAAATTTTTAACACTCTGTGGAAGAATTTAATGACACAATGATGAACAGTTTTACTACATTTTCAAGCCGTACCTTTCCTTAACAGTCCCTTATTTCATTCATATCCATATCTTTTTTCTTAAAGAAAACACAAATTTTAAGACTAAAAGATGCATTTCACCCTAAAAACAGAAATTAAAACATTACATTTCTATCAGGCAATCTAGGCATTACGTTGCTTAGTAACGTTACAATTATTTCTCACATTGATGTTTATCAAGTGTCAGTATGTTGTCATTTGGCATTAAATTATTTTTCAACATGAGACCTGAAGATGTTGCACGAGCTGTTGCATTAAACGACGATGGTCGTGATATACGTTACATTGCAAATGTGTTGGGTAGAGCCAGAAGCACGATTCATGATGCGATCAGTCGCTTCCGTCAGACTGGTGAATACGTGCGACGTCCAGGATCGGAAAGACGACGAGCTACAAACCAGAGAGATGATCATTTTATTACTCTAAATGCGTTACGGGATCGCACAATAACATCTAATGTTATTAGCCGCCGACTTGAACATGTACGTCATACAAGAGTGTCTGGACGAACGGTTCGCCGTAGATTACATGAACAGGGATTGATGTCAAGGAGACCAGCAGCTTGTCCAGCTCTACTTGCAGCCCATCGCGCTCAACGATTAACTTTTGCACGTAATCATAGAGACTTTAATGACGAAGAGTGGGGATGTGCGCTGTTCACAGACGAATCGCGTTTTTGTTTGCGTTCACCAGATGGGCGTGAGCGTGTATGGAGGAAGCAAGGAGAACGATTTTCGGATTGTTGCATATCTCCAAGAACACCTTTTGGAGGTGGTAGTATCATGGTGTGGGCTGGAATTTCAATAGAAGCCCGTATAGACCTTGTTTTAATAGAAAACGGCGCTTCAACTTCTAACCGTTATATCGAAGAATATTTAGCGAATCCTGTTATTCCTTTTGCCCCTTTTGTTGGTGAGAATTTTTGTTTGATGCACGATAATGCCAGACCTCATGTCGCAAGAGTAGTCAACGATTATCTGGATGAAATGGGTATTCGACGATTAGATTGGCCTCCACGAAGCCCTGATCTAAATCCGATCGAGCATGTGTGGGACATGTTAGGAAGGCTTGTTCGAAACCGACAAGTAGAAACAATTCCAGATCTTCGAGTGGCACTTCTTGAAGAGTGGGATAACATTCCGCAAAGGGCGATTGCTAATTGCATTCAAAGCCTACCACGTCGAATGGCAGCAGTAATCGGAGCACCAGGGGGTAGTACACGATATTAATGTTTATCTGTTTTACTTATCTGTTCTTCTGTTTTCATATTTGATTACTGTTGTAAATTGCATTTCTTATAAACACATTCCTATAAATTGCATCTTGTTCTCTAAAAATTTGTGTTTTCTTTAAGAATAAAGATATGGATATGAATGAAATAAGGGAATGTTAAAGAAAGGTATGGCTTAAAAATGTCGTAAAAACATTAATCATTGTGTCATTAAATTCTTCTACAGAGTGTTTAGAAATTTAGGGCGAAATGAAACTTTTGGTCCTACCTTGTATAAAACCAAGCACATTCGAAAGTTTTGTAAGCTAGGCATTAGATGAAAATCGAAATGTAAGTGCCTACAGCTTGACACAAGAATGATCAATATCTATCTATATATATATATATATATATATATATATATATATATATATATATATATATATATATATATATATATATATATATATATATATATATATATATATATATATATATATATATATATATATATATATATATATATATATATATATATATATATATATATATATATATATATATATATATATATATATATATATATATATATATATATGTATATATATATATATATATATATATATATATATATATATATATATTATATATGAGCAATTATGGTAAAATTTATTTATGCAAACTTATTTAATTCAAATTAAAAATCAAACTTCAAAACAAAATTTTTTTTTTCGAGTGGGAAAAATGCTTTTACGCACTGCCTGGCTGTATATGGAACTAGCCAGGGTGTGTGGGACTCAAGACTAGCTCACTACCCACTAAAAACACCACTCGGGACCATGCATGGAAAAAAAATCGCTGACAGATGTTTGCAGTGCTTCTCATGGTCCTTCTGTCCATATCGTAATGCGGAAACCGTGTCTTTACACGTATACTTTACACCACGACATGATTTTATCCTTTCCTGTTGGATGTAGTACCTCACAAATACCTTGCTCCTTCTCAATCTTTCCTCTGCTCCAAAATCCGCCTTTGCTCTAACCTGTCCTCCTTTTCTTTTTCTTCCATTGTTCGAGTTATGTAATCGTATAAAGTGACCCATCTTTTTTCGTCCGCAAGCATAATATCTATTATCTTCTCTGGGGTTGGTGTAATCCCAGCTTTTCGCCATGCCCTTTGTCGCCCCCATCGCGAACAGCTGAAGATAGCGTGCTCTGGGGAGTCTGTCTCATGACACCTCGTGAATTGATCTGAATCTGCTTTTCCTATTCTTTTTACATAAGTTCCGAAGGACCCATGACCAGTTAGAAACTGAGTGAAGAAATAATTTGTGTTTCTATGTTTTGAGTCGCACCACGCATTGATTTTTTTTATAAGCCGACGTGTCCAACTTGCGACTCCACTTTCCTCACTCCATCTCCTCTGCCAGTTAGCCATAGTTCTCTTCCTGGCCATTCTGCGGATGCCTGGCAGCCTGCCTTTTCCAACTGTGCACAGGAAACCTCTCTCTGCCACCATCAGGTCCAACGGGGGTAGTGCCGCCACCACTATTGCTGCCTCCACCGATACTGTACGATATCCACAGATTACCCTAAGCAGAACCACCCTTTGAACTTTGATAATCATGTCTTTGTATTTTTTCATTTTCATGACCGGTCTCCAAGCTGGAGCAGCATACAGCGCTACACTGTGCGCAACGGCCGCTTACATCTTCCTTTTATGGTATGACGGTCCCCTTACGTTGGGCATGATCTTCCTGATCACTTCAATTCTTTCACTCACTCTACGAACCGTTTTCTATCTAGTGTGACGCCCAAATATCTCACTGTCGGGGATGATTCCACCTGGACACCATTGAGGTACATCGAGACCTTCTTATGACCTCTGGGAGCCCTAAGTAGCATCATCTCCGTCTTCTGCGTGGCTATCCTGAGGTGTTTTTCCTCGAGCCATCTCGCCACCAGCATAAAGGCTGCTCCAGCCTTTGCCAGCAACATATCCTTTTCTGGCTCTGTGATCACCAATGCCAGATCGTCGGCATGGGATACTGGAACAACTCCTGTTGGATAGTTCAATCTTAGGATATCATCATACATTAAGTTCCACAGGGTGGGCCCTAGAACAGAGCCCTGTGGAACTCCCATTTTGCATTCCTACTTTCATTTTCCAATGCTGATTACTCTTTCCGAGAAGTAAGATTCTATGCATTTTACCAGGTATTGACTGATGTTAGCTTCCTGCATAGTCCCTATAATTTCGTTCCACCTTGCTGTATTGAAAGCATTTTGTATATCTACTGCCAAAAAAAGTGCCCACTTCGCGGTCGTGCTCTTCAACATGTTGGTGATCTCTCGCATTGCACTAACTGTCGAGTGTCCTTCCCGGAACCCATGCTGTCTAGCAGAGAGGTTTTTCCTTGTCAAGATCTTTCTGTGTCCGTTGTAACAGCAACTTCTCATACAGTTTGCCAATTGTGCTTATCAGACAAATTGGTCTGTGCGCGCTCGGAAGTTGAGGATCTTTTCCTGGTTTCGGCATTAACACTACCCTAGCTAACTTCTACTACATTGGAAAAACCTGCCTCCTAAGAAAACCATTGTACAGGCTCAGCATCAGGTCAGGTCTCTCTCGTACTGTTTTTTTCAGTGCTTCCGCCGTGATTCCATCAGACCCCGGGGCCTTCCCTGTTTTAACTGAGTCAAGACACTTCAGGAGTTCTTTCTGCGTAAAAAGGGGAACTTCATCCTCGGGGGCTCGGTCGGCACGTCTCCCTCTATCGTCCGTGTGAGGAGATAGCTCCTTTATTATTTCTTTTATTTTATCAGGTGGTAGCTTATACGCTGATCTTTTCGCCCTCAGATGTCGTGTGGCTATCACGAAACCATCACCTCATATATCATGGTCCAATTCTGCTAAGAGATTATTCCAGTGATTCTTTTTTTGCACGTCTATCAGTTTTCTTAGCTCTTTCTTTTTTTGTTTTAGTTGAAATTCCTTCTGCCTATACTCTTCAGTCTCCCTTATTCTATCTGGTAACTTTACGCCTGAGACTCGAGAAGAGTCCTCTTGTCTGCTCTACTTCTTCCGACCACCAGTACGGTTCTTGCCTTACTCTTCCCCTTACCGGTATAGTACTTGCCCTATATGCCTCGATTATTCCCTCGCATATATTTCTTAACTCCACGTTAATATCTATTTCTCTTATATTCTCGAGGTATATGTCGGACCGGAAACTAGGTTTTCCCTTAGGACCCTGCTGCTTTCTTATCACCGCGCCGATTACACTGAATGTGATGAAGGCGTGGTATGTAAAGGGGTTTATGTGCATTGCTGACCAACGTAGGATGCGCAGTATTAGCTGCAGCCCAATTTAGCTGAGCAATCCAGTCTTCAACGTATTTCCCTCTTTCATCTGTTATGGGAGAATTCCATATGCTAGATTTAGCATTAAGATCACCCAGTATCAAAGACGCTTCCCGATTACCTTCTATCTCCGAAAATAGTTCATCCACAAATATCTTGAAAGTCTTGAGAGAAACATTTGGAGATATGTATATGCATATAGCCTTATATACCCCAGATCAAATACCACATATCCATTTCTTTTGCTTATCTTGTAAATTCCTATGTTCTTATTCATACAGTAAAGAGCCACATTTTTTTTTTGTCTAGTATCCATCCTTCTGTGCTGCACAATTTTTTATTTGGTTCAGATATTATTATCATATCTATTCCCTGTCTCTATGCATCTGCAAATGACAGGTCATGTGTTTTTTTGGCTCTACCCAAGTTGATCTGCGCTATTTTTAACATTTTGGACGCGTTCCTCTTTTACCTCTCCCTTTATTATATATAACTGTGACTCTTTTCGTCATGAATGCCTTTCAAAATAATCGTGAGCTCTGCATTGAATTTATTCTCGTGCATCAACACACTTATCTTCAAATAAATATGTGAATAAGTTAACAAATAACTACACATACACGAATGGATATAAATATAATTTAGTTTCACCACAGACAGACGAGTAGGTAAGTATAAACACTTGCACACATATTTGACATCACCTTGACTATAAAATAACTCTGGAGCCGAAATCCAGGCACCTTGGGGCATTCGCGCATTCTCTGACTTGGTGTCCAGCGCTTCCACAGTTCCTGCACAGGTTCTTCCTATCTGGGCATTCACAGTCTTTGATGAAGTGTCCCTCTGCCCAGCATTTGAGACATTTCTTGACTTCTCTTCGCTCTCTAACCTGGACCAGGGACAAGCCTACTTTCATCCTCCTTTTTTTCAATAGGGCGTCCGCCGCTTCCGCTGAAGTAAGCACAGTCGCCGCCTGCCTGCCACCGCTACTCGGCCTCAGAGCCTTGACTACTAACTCGCCCTCTATGCTTATGGGAATTTCCTCCATGAGTTCATCTTGGACTTGGCTCTCTGTCATATCTATATCGATACCGTAGATATTAATAGCCACCCTATTGTCTTTGGATCCGTACAATCTGACGTTACCCTCTTTCATTTTAGATTTTACCTTGTAAATGTTTTTTGACTCCTTAGACCCTTTTTTTAGTTCAACGAGAAGATGGCCTTCCTTGGTCTGCCTGAGTCCTTTAATCTCTTCGGCTACATCTTTCTCGGCTCCTATTTTCTTCTTGAATTGAGATACCATTTGGGCGTAGGTCGTGCCCTCTGGCGTTTGGATGACCACCGCATCTGTGCTATGCGTCGCCCCTCTTCCTGTAGTCGTTGTTTTCCATTTTTGTTTCTTTTACATGGAGGAACACTTCTCCACTGTAGGCATGCAGTGCACATTCTACGATTTTCCTTTTTTCAGATGTTGCTATATCGGCCTCGATAGCTAGGTGGCATGCGCTGTTCCCTTGCATCCTCCCTTTGATATCATAGAGAGCCTTATACAAACTCCACCTTCTTCTTTCACTTGTGCCCCTCATGCAAGGGACCACCCTTCTGGTTTTTTTAAGCACGACCTCTCCTTCCTTTTGCTTTCCTTCACGTACGTGCTGGTACAGCTTCCTCGAGCTACCAATAAGCTGCCTCAGGTATTTGATTTCCTTAACCTTCGCAGCGGGAGCTAGAATTATCAGATCTCCAGAGACATCTTGGGAGGTGATGTTGCAATTTGTAATACGGGTTTTAAAAGTTTCCTCTGCCACTCCATATCTATGATGTCCCGTAGATTTTCGCTATTCATTTGTTTCCTCATGCGCTCTTGGATGACCCGCGCGTTCTGTTGTATTCTTATATCTTCGGGATTTTCTGTTTGAGTAGCAATGGTGTGGGTCTGTACAGTTCTGCATGTTTCCTCTTTAACACATCTCAGCTGATTTTCCTGCCTGTCCAGTTTATCCCTCGGTTATTACCCGTTCCCTCATTCTCTCCTTCAGCTCCTCGAAGTTTCTCTGCATATCAACTAATTGACTCTGCAGCTCCTCTAATTTCCCT
Organism: Cynegetis impunctata; assembly: GCA_030704885.1. Lineage (NCBI taxonomy): Eukaryota > Metazoa > Arthropoda > Insecta > Coleoptera > Coccinellidae > Cynegetis > Cynegetis impunctata. The sequence goes on from JARQZK010003736.1 coordinate 209,240, forward strand.
TCGTGAACTACCGGGTCATGAAGCTGCGGAGATGACAGAGCCTTTCTTTTGGAAGGTCTATGTTCTTCCGGCTCCTGTATGGTCTCCTCTCCTTCAAACTCTTCGCTGTATGCGGGGCACTCAAGGGACACTCTTCTGTGGTATCTGCCTTTCTCTCCCATTTCGGCTATTTTCTCAAGTGCTTCTCTTTCCTCCTTCAGACGGGTCGGAGTACCCATTTCGTCCAAGAACTCTTGCAAGAGTGGTTTTTCCTACTTTTGTCTGGGCCTGCTCATCAGCGTGTGATATGTAACTCCTTCGTCATTGTCCATAACCATACTCTTGTCCATGTCGGTGCTTGTCGTTACCTCAGTAGTCATATCTACCCCGGCCTGAGGGGACCGAGGAGCTACGCGGTAATTGGCTGATGGTCGGTCAGGGCCCGAGCTGCACCCTGAATCGACCGGAACTGGGGTGTCCCTCCCCTGCTCCGGTCCCTATCCATTTTGTTGTCCATTTGTCATTTCTCTCGTGAGGGCAGTGCACCGCGCACATCCCCCGGTCCAGGTAGATAGCAATCGTTTCCATGAGGTCCTATCCACCCTGGACGTTTTACTTTTCTGTTACAAGTGCCGCCCGATCTGGAGCAGACACAACTGCCACCCCCAAGATAAGCCGCTCAATATGAGACAGACGCATCTCCTCGAGGAATTGCTTGCTGATTTTTTGGTCCGGGGATGGTATTTTATTTCCCATCTGTTCTCTGGCCGAAGCCAGCGAAACATTCCTCTATCCGCCACCTGAGGACCCGCCCAGTAGGAGTCTAGCATAGACTCCCTTGGGCAATGCCAAGAGTCATGTTACTGTGGGTGTTTTGAAAATATTGAACTAATACGAGGCATTCTATACCTTATTTTATGATTTTTTTTTTAAATTACAGCTGAAATTTAAAACAAATTGAAATTTTACTGGTAGTAGTTCAATATTTCCAAAACACTCTGTAATTCAGATAAAAATACTACGACAATATGAAACGTGACTCCTGGCATTCTAAACAATGCAATAAAAAATACAGGTCCATATTTGAAAATAAAAGTTGAGGGTGGCCCAATTTATACGATGCCATATATATAATTTTAATTCAGGTATTTGGATAGCCTACAAAAAGTGACAATTTGTTTGAAAATTCTAAATTAAAAAGATATAGGCAAAAAAGAATTTCGATTTTTCCCGTATAACTCCAGAACTAAAGAAGCTAGATCAGATTGCTTTATAGTGACCATATTTATATATATATATATATATATATATATATATATATATATATATATATATATATATATATATATATCAAATCAAATCAAATAAAAAAATGTTTATTTCAGAGAAAATACATAAAGTGTAAAAAAATTTTTTTTTTTTTTTTTACAAACAACCAATTCAAAGATTCAAGAGCACAATTAATCCGGTTGGATTTATGTGTGCACTACACTAAACTAATACAAAACCTTTAAAATCAATTCCAATACAAACAGGAAAAAAAAAGAAAAAAAAGTCATCAACCAATGCAAACAATCATAACAAATACTCAGTCAAACCAGGGTATGTTTTTACAGATATCTCTATAGTTAACTATTATCCATTCGTTTAGTTTTCTTTTTATTCTAAAAAACTTTTGATTTCTTAAATTGTCTGGTAAAAGATTTATTATTTTAGGGATGACAAAGGACATATGTCTCTGAGTAGCAGAAAACAAAGAGTTAGATGAGTATAAACTATTTTTTGTAATTAATCTAGTATTTTTAGTATGATTCACATAATTAATAAAGTCAGTATTTTTACAACTATATCGAATAACATTTTTCACATACAGCTGCCTTATATTTAGCAGTTTTGATTCCATAAATAGCCTATCAGTAGAATATAATTTGCCTTTGAACAGCATTACTTTCATTATAAATTTCTGTGTAATAAAAAGTGGATAGAGGATGTTATTACATGAAGCTCCCCAAGCAGTTATACCATATGTCAAGACAGACTCGACTAGGGCTTGATATATTGTCTTAACTAGGTTTATTTGTACAACTTGCCTTAGCTCATAAAATTTGTAAAGTAGGTTTCTCAGTTTTTTATTTATATAATCCACATGTTCATGCCATGTCATACATTGATCAAAATATATCCCTAGATACTTAACGCTGTTTTTCCTTTTTATTACCTGACAACCATCACACAGTGTATCATTATTATAACACTCAGTTTTATGTAACTTCAAAGTTTGGGCACTAGGTAAGCCTCTCGCAGTCATAGCAAAGCAGAGAAAATGGGTCTTATCAACATTAAGAGTGAGTAGACTAGAATCTAGCCAGTGTTTAACTTTTGCCATTTCCTCCTCTGCTCTATCAAATACACCCGACCAGGACCGATCCCTCACCAGTACCACAGTATCATCAGCAAAACATATTGTTTTACTATTAAGAGATACCCCTGGCAGCGAGTTGACATAAATAAGGAAAAGGATCGGGCCTAGCACCGACCCCTGCGGAACACCACACCCAATCGGTTCTGCCTTGCTAACATTATTATCTATTTTTACTGCTTGTGTTCGGCCAGTTAGATATGACCGAAACAAATTAAAAGCTGTTCCTCTTATACCACATTCCTTAAGCCTTGCCAGCAGGGTGCCATGCTCCACAGTGTCAAACGCCTTTGACAGGTCAAGAAATACCGCGAGAGTTTTCCAACCCTCATTGAAATTACTAACCACATAATTTGTCACCTGAGAAATAGCCTCCTCAGTACCTCGTTCATCTTGAAATCCATACTGGCCTTTCGATATAAATTGAATTTTTTTTAGAAATGACCATAGTCTATCTTTTATGCATTTCTCAACTACTTTACTTAGGGTGCTTGTAAGAGCTATGGGCCTATAATTGGTTTTCTCTTTCCTGTCACCAGATTTATGAACAGGAACGATTAAAGAGTTTTTGAAAATAGAAGGAAAAGTTCCCGTACTGAAGACGCTATTTACAAGGTGCTTCAATGGCTTCAATAAACACTGATGATTTGTTTTCAGAAGCTCTACAGATATTCCATCCTCCCCTCCAGCTGAACCATTTTTTAATGTACCTATCAGCTTTATTAATTCATTGTCAGTAATGGGATTCAGGAAAATAGAATCTCCGCAATATATATTATTCTTCCCCACTATTTTAGGTACTGTAATTTTGTCTGACATTTTCCTACCTATTTGACTGAAATACTCATTAAAATCTTCTGCTATCGAACTTGGATCATTAACATCCTGCCTTAGGTCATTTTTAATTATTCTAATTGGTTTCCTATCAGTAGTCTGATTTGTAATCCGTCCTATAGCACTCCACAGTCTCTTTGGATCCCTCATACTTCTAGTAATGTTCGTTCTGTAGTATGAATTTTTTGTTTTGTTAACCAATTTAGACAATATCTTGCGATATTCTCTATAGGTGTTGAGAGCCTCAGGATTTTCTCGATTAATGGCAGCGATTTTCTTGAGTCTATCCCTCTGTCTAATTGAATTCAAGATACCTTTGGTCATCCACGGTTTTATGAAACGTGATTTAGATTTTATTTTTCTATCACTTGTTGATTGCCTAATGAAATTCTTAAGAGTATCAACTATATTATCCGCAATTAAATTTGTGTCGTGCAATTTAAGACAATCACTCCAAGTTTCATTTTTAATTTTTTCTGATAAATTCACCTTGTTCAACATGTGATAAATTTTAGGTGCACTACCCGAAATTTCCAATTTTTCTCGCGTAATAAGCTGAAGGTTTAGCAATATGGGATAATGATCCGAAATACTACTTTTCAAAATAACAGAGTTAACATTACCAAGAACATTGCCTTTATTTGTTTTTAAAAATAAATGGTCAATGCAGGTTCTTGACTCGCCTACCTCTCTAGTATATTTATTTATTTTGCTGACGTAACCATGTGATCCTAAAAGGGCAATATATTGATTAATAATTTTGGATTTTGTATTTAGAATGTTAAGGTTTGTGTCACCCACAAAAATTTCCAACGAACAGTTTTTTAAGTTATATTCAAGTATGCCTGCCAAATCAATTATATATTGTTCCTGATCCAGAGATGGTAACCTATAGTGGGCTAGAATTCCCATTGTAACCGAGTTTTTTGTTAACAATGTTCTCAAAAATCGAGTTTCATTTACAGTTATAATAGTTGAATTAAGTACCAAATCAGATTTAGCATATACTATTGTGCCATCCCACCTATTCATCTTACTTTCATTATAAAAAACATCATAATTGTCTATTTTAAACTGGTCAATATTTCCAAAACAATGAGTCTCAGAAACTACTATAACATCAAAATTTATATTTAAGGATTGTAAAAATACAAGAAATTCATCAAAGTTCTTAGTAATACCACATATATTCACATGTATTATATTGAAATCATTTTGACTGTTCTGAAAATACCTGGTCTCCTGTATACTATCATAGACCTTGGTTTCATCACACTTTTCATGTAGAAATGATGTTTGGTCGTTGAATGTAATGCATAATTGTCCAAACTGTTAAATTGAGGTTTCCTCAATCTATGCTACATTATTCAGACTCATGCTGAGACTTCAATGATTGAATATCTTCTTCACTTCTTATTCTTCTTGAATGTGCTGCATTGTCCTTTTTGGCATAGATACATCCATTTTTAACCCATATATATTTATAGTTTATAGCCCTTAGCGAACGAGCCTGCCTAAATAGTTCTCGTTGTTCTCTTGTGAGGTCCTCGTTAAAAAATATTTTGTTTGCACCTCCAAGTCCACATCTTTCACTTGTTACAGTGCCTTTCTGTTTTCTCGATTCCAATAAATTCTGCTTAGTTTTTAAGGTTTGGAAGGTAACTAAAACTGGCGAGTTTGCTTTGTTTCTGTTTAATATGAGTACCTGGTATTGAGAAGTCTCTATGCTAGGATCAATGTGATTAATCACTCTGTTCGTCCTTCTCTTGATTCCTCCAATGTTGGTTTTAAGCTCTTCCTCTGAGCTAGGAATACCTACAATTACGACATTGTTAGATCTAGACTCCTTATCTATGGCTGAATTTTGAGCCTTAAGTTTTTGAAGTTCATTCGTTATCCTTTCATTTGCTTTTTTCAGTTCCACTATTTCTTCTTTAAAAACTATATTCATATTTTTCTGATCTTCATACTGTTGGGCATAGAATTTTAGGCTTTCTTTTAAGTCCCTAATTTCGAGTGTTAAATCTTTTTTAAATTCTGCCAAGGAGTCTATTATGTTTTCATGACGGAAACCTTCATTCATTTCCGTCAATATTTCATTTGTGTTGGAGCAGTGGGCGCCTTCTTGTGGTTCTAACACAAGCGATCTTCTTACCTCTCGCTCTGTGCGAGTTTTGCATTCTTCACAAAACCACTTAGTTTTTAATTTTTGTATAACCTTTAAGTCAATATCAGACACTGTAGCGCAAGCTAAGTGTGACCAGTTTCTGCATTTTTCGCATTGAATAGAACCTTGCGATTTAGTAATTCGATTTTTACATTTACCACACGTTGTTGTTTTACTTCCAGTCATTCTGAAGTCATTCGCCTCATAATGTTGACATAAACAGAAATTTCACAGTCCTTCGCCTCACTTAATGTACACCTGTCGCGGTTTGTTTTATCTTATCAGTCCATTTTTTTCACAATAACACAGTTAAAAGTTATTTTCGACGGCCGAGTATAATTGTAATTTTTCTAGTTTTCAGGTTTACTGTTTGTTTAGCACCCTAATACTTTATATCCACTTGTAGACAACAAGTTTTCACATCATTTCATGTAATTTACACTAATTAATTATCAGTTTTAACAGTGAGAATTTACTTTTATATGAGAGCACACATGGGTAACGATCTTGTCTGAACACGGCGAAAACAATTTGAATATATATATATATATATATATATATATATATATATATATATATATATATATATATATATATATATGAGCAATTATGGTAAAATTTATTTATGCAAACTTATTTAATTCAAATTAAAAATCAAACTTCAAAACAAAGTAACTCAATTACTGTAATTTAAATAACCTGAAGAAACGTACAAATTTAGCTTAATATTTTGTTTTTCCACTTATATAAGCTCTTATTACTGCCTGCATACGTCGGTTCATACTGCCAATTAGGTAACGAATAGCATTTTGAGCTATATTTCGCCATTCCTCCTGAATTCCTGAACTAAGCTCATTTATCGTAGCCGGAGCTATTTTGCGATCTTAGCTCTGACTCACCTACCAAGCATGCCCCACACATGCTCTATGTTGTTGAGATCAGGCGAACATGATGGCCAGTTCATTCTGTTAATACCTACATACTTCCGTGATGTATTGTGTGACACAAATTGATGTATGTGGCCGAGCATAATCCTGCATCAGGATGAATCGCCGATAAATCCATTGAAAGGTACAAGGTACTTGCTTAATATCTTCTCAATATATTCATTATTACGTCCATCTTCAACAAGATCAACAGCTTCTTCGCAATTTTCCGCACTTAAAGCCATGGTTAGAGATCTTTTAGGTCTCTCACTGCCAAACTGACACTAGGGCAATAACGAGACAAGCCACCTCTTCAATCAAAATTTGATTTCTTAAAGTAAACCATTGGTGACAAGTTCATTTGGTTCTTAAAAATGAACTAGTGCACTTAAAGGCATGAACCAAAAAACAAAATGTTGGAAAGAAATGATCTTTGAAAAAAATTGATCAGAAATTATTCCACAGAATGTCTTGAAATTAGGGATTAACAACAAACATCTAATTAACCCTCTATAATGACTAATAAGTTAGCATTTAACAAAATACTGAATGTGCAAGTTGAAATTAATAAATTTATCTACAGTTGAATATTTTTAGCGCAATGTTTATTACTTATTAAAAGTATCTCAATTTGTTCTGCACAATCGTGGTATTGCTATTGTCAAGTACAATTTTTCTACTTTCCGAAACATCTGGGGGGCCAGGCGCCCCTGGCCCCCCTCTGGCTACGCACCTGGCGTTTCGTATGAAATACTCAGTGCTTGAGATATCCGTTTTAGCCCAATTCGACGGTCTGTTGAAATCATGTCATGAACTGCATCGATATTTTCGGGGACTGACACAGAAACTGGCCTTCCCGATCGGTCATCATCTTCTGGAAAATTTACTTCTTCTGAAGCTTGCAGTCTAATTTTTCACGGTCGCATACGAAGGACATTGATCACCAAGGGTATTAAACATATCTTCTTAAATCTGCTTACCTCTCAACCCTTTCAAATACAGTTACTTGATGATGGCTCGATACTCCAATTTTTCGATTTTCACAATTTTGGTGGACATATTTTTTCTTTTAATTTATTGCGTAACTCTGGTTTACTTTTTTGACGTCAACCTTTACACTGACACTTCTAATAAGTTATTGTTCGTTGCTATGGTAACGCAATATTTTGTTTATGCAGGGAACTGGTCTAGGCTAACTAGATATCAATACATTCTCGTATGTATATATATATATATATATATATATATATATATATATATATATATATATATATATATATATATATATATATATATATAGGTATATGTATAATCGACTACTAATTGTATTATGGAATCTGAATATATTTGGGTATGTAGTCAATGAAAAACAAGCGTACTCTTTTTATTGAGCTCTAGCTTTCGGAAATATATTTTTCCTTCTTCAGGAGCAGCTGTAAAGAATGTCAAGAAAATTTAAAAAAACCGAAAAATGTCGAAAAATACAAAAACTCACAAATTGAGGATGTGTTTCCAGTTGGAAATGAAACTATACACAAAATCGAACATGATTAACACAACAGAAGCATAGTCAAGTGGCAAATGCCAACAATCAATTACGGTCAAAAGAAACAAAAACTTCACACTTTCAAAAATTACTCATTAAATTACTATGTCATGAACCACAATGATACATAATAATTGTTTATACACCTGTCATATACAAAAGCGCTACTCTAATCATTCTAACTACAATTGTCAATGCACCTAACTTCAGTCCTTCTTTCTTGACTGAAAAACATTCACACATTACGCGATCTTAACTCGTTCAATTCAACTACTCAAATATATAACATCACAAACACCGAAAATAAAGTTGCGAACTGTTCCCTTTTATAAAATTTATAAGAAGACAGACGACTTTTGTCTTTTAACATTATCCCATTCTATTAAATACGAATATGTAGTACTCAAATTGTCAATGTCTTTTCTCGAATTTATTGCGTCATCATGCTGTGTAATCCTGACCATCTCGAGAAACAACCTCCTTTCCGTGTTCTTTTCTTTATCTAGAACACTGACATTGTCAAAATTAGGGTGGTGTCCTTCATCCATTGCATGTTTTCACAAAGCACAATTTCTTTTTCCCAAATTGATGTCACTTCTGTGGCCAATTAGTCTCTGTTTGAGGGTGGTTAAAGTCTGTCCTATATATATATTTTGTCACAATTGGTAAATGGAATTTTGTACACCACTCCACTAGAAAATAATAAGGGTGTGGGATCTTCAAGTTTCGAAAATATATTATTTTTTAGTTGTTTAACATTCCTTATTGCTACTTTGAATTTATCTGTTGTTATAATAGATTTGAGTTTTTAGGTAAGTCGTTCACAATAAGGTAATGTAATATATTTCATATCTTTTGTGTCACTGTCAGAGGTTACAACAGGGTTCACACCTTCACTCCCCACATTCGGTGTGTTATAAAGGATCCCGGTAAGTAGTTTGATCCGGGTATCCATTTTCTTTCAGGATCTCATACAATCTTTTTAAATTTTTATTTCTAAATCTAATGTTGGATAATTTGATTACTCTTGCTTTCAAGTTCTTGATTATATTAATCTTCATGCTCATTGGATGGTAAGATTTGTAATGAATGTATCAATCAGATGCTATTCTTTTGCAATACCACTCTGTATATAATGTTCTCCCTTCATCTTTTTCTCTGATGATCTTTATATCTAGAAATGGGATAGCTCTTTCTTTTTCTACTTCTAGTGAAAATTGGAGAATCTTTTCTTCGTCGAAAGAGTTTAGTATATGTAAGGATTGTTGGACATATTTATCTGGAATTGCAGTGATGATGTCATCCATGTACTTTTTGCAAAATGGAAGTTGGCAATCTCTGGTTTGTGTACTCGAGCACCTCATCTACTACAAATTGAGCTATTATTGGAGATAACACTGATCCCATAGGAGTGCCCTCTTTTTGTTTATAGTATTCTCCTTGGAAAGAGAAGGAAATAGTATCAAACACCAACTGAAAAAGATTGAAAAATTCTTCCTTGTTTATTGGACTGTTAAGCCCAATCGTATCCCATTTATTCTCAATGCATTTTTTCGCTATTTTGAAAGTAGTGTTTGTGTAAAGGGAGATTGCATCCCAGCTGACTAAAATGTAACCTTTAGGTATTTGAAAGTTATTAATGAAACTTGTGAAATCGAAAGAGTCCCTTATGTAGTAATCATTATTATAATTGTACGACTTACTCAATATCTCGTTCAGAAAATTGGCTACTTTGATATTGGGTATATCTATTGAAGATATAATAGGCCTGAGTGATAGCTCTTCCTTATGAATTTTAGGTAGACCGTAATACTTAGCGCTCACGCCATTATATAAGGTTAGTTTCTTTGCTAGTTCCGTTGTTAATTTGTTTTTCTTTTTCATTTCTGAAATAGTTTTGTTAATTTTTGTTTGATAAGAACTACTGGGGTCCTTATGTAATTTCTGATATAAAACTTCATTTGACAATTGACCTCTGGCTAGCTGATTGTATTGCTCACTCTCCATGATTGTTGTCACGTTTCCTTTGTCAGACTGTATCACAATGAGTTCAGGGTGTACTTTCAAGAAAGTCTTGGTGAAAGCAACCTTCTTTATTAGTGGATTTCGCTTTTTCATGTCCCTGCGTATGAAGTTTGTGACAATATTTGTGATCTTACTTGTTAATATATTTCTTTGCTTTCCATCACCTGCAAATCTCGCAACCTTGTCCATTTCCGCAAGAAGATTGTGCACACCTATGTCATTTTTTGTTGGAGTACTCTTGTTTTTCATTGACTACATACCCAAATATATTTAGATTCCATTATATATATATATATATATATATATATATATATATATATATATATATATATATAGGGTGTCTCATTCAAAAGTGTCCACCCTCAAAAACTCAACAACGAATCAGAATTTGTGAAAACACTCAGACAGATCGATTTTTTATGACAGGGGGACATGATCTGGGATACAAAGCTTGTTTCTACTAGCAACCCCCTGGAGAGGGTTGCAACCCCATCAGAAATTTGAATAGGGAAAGTGGGTAGTGTTGAAGCACAAATGTATGTATGCATGGATTCAAATTTGTATGACTCTGCAGTTTGTATTCTTATCAAGTGAGTATTCACAAAGTTACAGGGTGCTTTTTTATGGAATTATGGTACAGATAAAACCAAATGAAACAGAGATGTTCTAATTGATCGCATGATTTATACTGAAAAAAAATATTTTTAACAAACAGTATTAGTAAAAATTCACCACAAATTCTCAAATTTCTCACCATTAGATTGCATGCAGCGATAAAACAGTGATTACCTTTTATTCCAAGACGAAGCAAAAACAAACAATAAGGTGATTAAGTAGTGTTAAATGCTTTTTTCTCTTCATGCTTATCAGAATCTGCAGTGCCAGGCCATACGCAAAAAGATTATTGCTCTCAGAAAATTTCGTTTCAGTTTCTATATTGCAGAATTATTAGAGGTGCGTTTCATCAGTTCTTAATAAAAATTACAAGATGGTTTACACGTTGGAGGAGAGAAAGGAAATGTTGAAAATTTATTTCCAGAACAATGACTGTGCTAGGGCTACTGCGAGAATTTTTAATGAACGACATCCTGATGAAAATGTTAATCATTCATTTATCATTCAGTTGGTGCATAAATTTGAGGTAACAGGATCATTTGCAAATAAAAAACATAATCGCACTCGTACGGTTAGAGGTGAAAATGATCAAGTCGCCGTAATTGGTCAACTAATGGCTGAACGGGAACAATGTGGAAGTGTTAGGAAGTTGTCACAAGAAACTGGATATTCAAGGGCAAGTGTCCACAGAATATTGAAGCTGGCTAAGTTCCATCCTTATAAAATGACACTTGTTCATGGACTGAACGAAGATGATGGTGATCGGAGAATGGAATTTTGCCACATAATTTCGCAAGAAATTATTGCAAATCCTGTGTTTTTGTACGTCGTGTGTTTTTCGAATGAATGCACATTTTTCCCTAACGGAAACGTCAACAAACATAATTGTAGGTTTTGGTCCGATGAAAATCCTCACCTTTTTAGGGAGCAACATTCTCAACGCCCACAGAAACTCAACGTCTGGATGGGTATTTTGGGAGATCCTTTGATTGGTCCTGTGTTTATTCCTGGAAATCTCACTGGCGATGTGTATCTGGATTTGCTCGAAAGCGTAATTGATCTTCTAATCACCGAAGCTTTGGAGGCAGACGCTTTCAGCAGGACGGAGCTCCGCCGCACTTTGCAGTTCAGGTGAGACAGTACCTGAATGGTAAGTTTCCTGGATGTTGGCTGGCCGAAGGGGCCCAGTGGAGTGGCCTGCGCGATCGCCGAACCTAACACCGCTAGATTTTTTTCTCTGGGGCCACTTGAAATCACAAGTTTATAAAACTAGAGTTGCAGATTTAGACAACCTCAGAGCACGAATTGTGACAGAATGTCGTAACGTTACTCCTGAAATGCTACAGCATGTACGAAATAATTTTAAAAACGATTGTATCGCTGTATGCAATATAATGGCGAGCACTCTGAGCATTTGCGGTAAATTTTTACTAATACTGTTTGTTAAAAATAATTATCTTTCAATAGAAATTGAATTACAATCAATTAGAACATCACTGTTTCTTTTAGTTTTATCGGTACCATAATTCCATAAAAAACACCCTGTAACTTTGTGAATATTCACTTTATAGAACACAAACTGCAGGTTCATACGAATTTGAATCAACCATAAAGAGATTCAACAAGCCTGTTATTGCTAATAATTATCAAAAGATTATATATATATATATATATATATATATATATAAATATATTTATATATATTTATATATATATATATATATATATATATATATATATATATATATATATATATATATATATATATATATATATAATATAAAAAAAAATAAAAAAAAAGACTACTAAAGACTCCATATATATTATATATATATATATATATATATATATATATATATATATATATATATATAGAAGTGTACCTGTGGGGTTTCTAGCTCACTTCAACTTTTCTAAGTCCGAAATGTCATTTCTGCACATGCGCGACTAACTCAAAATATAGGTATGAGAATACGTATGGGGCCCCAGAGAACTGAAATTTTTTATGAGGGATTCTTCATGGGGGCACCGGGGCTCCAGGAGTCTTCCTGTGGGCCCCCAGGAGTCTTCATGTAGGTCCCCAGGGGGGA